>CP025656.1:4404097-4419160 GCA_003576665.1 Ipomoea trifida
GCAACTTGTAGCCCTGTAATGTGTGAATGTGGAGTATAGGACCTATGAATATAGAGTTTTGAATGTGTGAATGTGGAGTTTACAAATTGTGAATGTAGAGTATAGTGTATGTGAATGTAGAGTATAGTTACTAATTTACTAAACATATAATCCTGCAATGTGTGAATGTGGAGTTTACAAATTGTGAATGTAGAGTATAGTACGTGTATGTGAATGTAGAGTATAGTGTATGTGAATGTAGACCCCATGTCTACCTTGCAAGGTGGACCTGGGTCCACGGCATAACAACCCATAATTTGCCATGTATATACATTATTTTTAGGGTTGAGAGTTTGTTTCATTTTGTGGAATCGCAACACTCTCTAACCAATGCTTTCTCTCATCTTCAACCCTCCGATCTTAGAAACCCTAGGGTTTGTTTACAAACAGAAAACAGAATTGTCTTAGCATGCAAAATTAGTATTAACATTTTGCACATTTAATATTAAAAGATTAATTGTACATGCAAATATGCGAAAGTGTATTTTATTTAAAGTTTCGATTTTAGAGTTTATGACTGATTGTTTTGGTTTTATTTTGTTTTAACGTCAAGCATTTAACAGTTTAGATTTAAATTTTAGCTTTTTTATTGTATTTTTTAAAACATTTATCCAAATTTGCATATTTAGTTGTTAAATATTGTATATTTAAGTGTTCAAGGTTTGCAAAGTCAAATTGACGATAATAATGAAAATGTTATCGCATTTTTTTTAAAAAAATTTTGACGATATACATTAGGCATATATGACAGTGATATTAAAGGTTGCAACAAAATAAAATAAAAAAGTGGGAGGGTAGAGGAAAAGGATGGATGATAGATTGATAGTGTAAGTGTAAGTAGTAGAGGAATGGGCAAATAAAAGCGAAGAGTACAGAAATGGAATTTTGGGAAAGGACAAAGGTGGTAAAGTCAGTAAGAGCTGCCTACACACTGCTAAATATGTTTTCACTCACTTAAATTAGCATCTCAGCTCATTTCTCTGTAAGAAATTGGCGGAAGGACGAAGGAGAGGTCAAATCATTAAAAGTAAGCATTTAGTTCTGTGCTACATTTTAAAAAATATATTTTATATTCAACACATTTAATAAAATTATTAAATTATAATGATGATGATGTAGTTGTTGTGTGGTAGACCTGATTTACAAATGTAAACTTTGTGGAATAAGATATGCATGAAGTGTTGCTCATATCAAATTTTGTATAGATTGATATGTTGTGTGCATATATATGTGTAATCTCATTCTGAATAAATCATAGATTAATTAATTGTAAAGTTATATTAAATTTAGTGTAAATATTATTAGTTGTTGATGTTATAATAAGCAACTTTTGGTTATATATTTAATTGGAGTTCTGTAGGGTAGAGATATCATATATGTAAGGTCATGTCCAACATCATAACATTGAAACATAACATCATAGTAAGCGTTTAATCTTGATAAGTTTCGAAAGTGTATTCGTCACCAAATTAAAAGTTCATTATTTAAACAAAGTAATTCCTATGATTTTTACTTAAAAAAGAAAAAGAAACTAAATAGATGGGTGAGATGTAATAACTTCAAGCTAAATGTCAGGATCAAGCTTTTACCCGTATGCCAAAAGTTATAACTAGTAGCGAATGTGTTGGGCAGAGACTTGGAGAGACAAGTCCAACATCTTAGCATCGACATTGAAATGATTGCAACTCAAGTATAAGGAAATGAAGTTATATCTTTGTTATTAGTTATAACTTTTGGTATAGGATAAACAAACTTGATCCTAAGAACATTTAAGGCTGATATGTGTTGTGCGGGGATTATTGTTTGGCATATGCTTGGAAAGCCACTATAACTTTTGACCAGTAGTATGCGTTTGATTCTGACAAAATGAACAACTCTATTTTCTTATACTCAACCTTTCGATGCATAATTTTTGAATGCCCTCTCTATGCCTCCATCTAATCCTAACTAAGAAAATTTTCTTTGAAAGTAAGACATTATTATTATTGTATATTAGAAAGTTCATATGTTTTTTTATTTTTTTTAATTAAAGAAAACAAAAAGTTTGTCCTCCACTCATATATATATATTTTTTGAGTTCTCCTCCACTCATATATAATTAGAGGAGACTGGACAAATTGATAAATATAAAAATATTTAGAGGAGGAGATTGTAGCTTAATCAACCTCCTAATTAACCCTAGCATACAACATATATTTAATATATTCAGTTAGAATTTTTTGCAATGTCTTCCTGGCCTGCAGTTTTATATGATTACTAAATTCTCTTTTTACTGTTTAATCCTTGACCAGGTAAAAATATAATAAAACACTGTAGAAAGAATCAACAATATAATATAATGTTTCTTTCTTAAAATTACTTTCAAATAGTCACTCCGTAACATGTATACCATTATTGTGTTAGAATTTTGTTTTTAATATTTCATTATTCTTTATTTTTTAAAAAAATAATATCTCTTTATATGATTAACTTGTGATCGGATTGATTGATTTTCAATTAGAAAATAAATATAAATGTAATGCCATGCACATTATTTTTTTGGGTGTAACCCAGGGTCTCCACTGTCGGACACAATGGCTAACCCCTCCTGGATTGTAGGCACCTCTATTGGGTTGGACAGCTGGCCTGGAGATTTAAAGCTACTCCATACCCAAAGCCAACGATCGAACCCTTACTTTTTGTTAAGGATGAATGAGTCCCTTTCACTCGACCACACCCTCCAGGTTATGGCACGCACATTATGAAATGGAGGGAATTGAAACATGCTATTTTTCACTCTTCATACTTACTCTTAGCTTTCGCTCCCTCAAAATTTTCTTATGTTTATTAAATAGGTGTAGTATAATTATTCTACATGAGGGTCTCATGTTCGATTCTTTCTAATACCTTCTTGGTCAAGCTCATCACACATAGTCTTTTTAATGCAATTTACATCTCATGTGTGATTTACGAGCTATTATACAAGAAAGCCACCACTTTTTTTTTGCGCGAGCCTGTTGCATAGTATTTTTAGTACGTTTATCTCTTTTATGTGATTTGCAGCCTTGCATGCTATTAAACAAGAGAAAGTGAATCTAGTCTACTATTACTCAATTTAGAAGATGAAATTAAATAACATTTTTCTTGTAGAGAAATCCACGTTTAAGTACATTATTCATTATCTTTAAAAATCTATTATCATAGACAAAAGTAGAGGTCATAATGCTGCATGTTTTGTAAGTTCTGATTTACTATCTATACTTCTAGCAAAATTATAATACAGCTTTGCAAAATATATGATTTTATAACTCAAACATTCGCTTACATAAATGGAAAAATCAATTACCATTTGGGGTCCTCCGAGCATTATGATTTTGCTAAATTTAGTTTGAACTTTCAAATTGACCACCCATGATTCTTCGAGTTTTAAATTGTTACCATCTGTGGTTCAAGTTAACCATTCATGGTCCTTCAACTATCAAATTTTAACAAGCCGTAGTCCTTCTAGGAGGATCAGGGTTGGTTAAATTTTAAAAGTTGAAGAACCATGAATGGTTACTTGAATGACATGCAGATGGTAACAATTTGAAAGTCGAAGGACCACAATATCAATTTGAAAGTTTAGGATTAAACGTGACTTATTCAATATACTCGGAGGACCCCATATGACATTAACTCTAAGGGTGTGTTTGGTAACCTGTAAAATAACTTCTGGAAAATGTTTTCCGAGTTTTCTGTGTTTGGCAACGTCAGGAAAATGTAGTCAACGGAAAATGTTTTCCGTTGACTAAGGAAAATCAGTTCATTTTTCTGGAAAATGACTTACGGAATTTTTTTCCGTAAGTCATTTTACGGAATCGCCAGAATAGCTGTTTCGTATGTTTTCAACCAAAACCAAGCCATATCACCCATGACCATGGACTAAGGAGGTGGGGAAACCGCCGAAAACCTTTTCTACATTTTTTTTTAAATTTTTAATTTTTACTTTTTTTTATAAATTCTATTTTTTATTAAATACCATTATTTTAATAAATATTATAATTTTTTATATTTTAAATAAAACAATTACAATGTTTAATTATACAATTCTATCAATTTTCCAGAAAATGAACCAAACACACAAAGACAGTTTTCCATAATACATCCAAACACTGGAAATGAAACTGTTTTCCGGAAAATGACTCATTTTCCAGAAAACATTTTCCAGAAGTCATTTTCCTGCTTTCCAAACGGACCCTAAATTGAAAATAAATAAAAGAGAACAATACATCTGCACAATAGATGAATAATATTAAAAAAAAAAAAAAAAAACATGTGTATAAATATTTTGGAACCCTTAGGAGGTGGAGAAGGAAGCGGAGGTCTCTATTAAGGTAACGTTTTGGAATGTTTTGGTCATTTGATTGGAGTCCATCAAATTGACCTGTGGACACAAGACTGCAGCTTTGAGCAGAAAGCTTTTTAGGGTTTTTGATGTATCTGTGTACCTTTTTATATTTATATTTGTATTTATTGTTTAAATAATGAATAATATATATTTTATACGTGTGTATAGTAGTAGGAGTAATAAGTATGAAAAGAACAGATGAATGGAGGAAAGCTTTAAAAGAGGGCATGGAAACGTCCCTCTCCAGCTCCTCTCCCCCACATCTGCCGCCTGCTACTCCTGCCCTCTCATACATACATCGGGAATGCCCACCACACATGCCCTTTTCCTTCTTAATTTATATATATGCATCATTGCATCTACACTATATCTTCTTATCTGTATATGGGGATATGTATATATACATACATACATACATACATATACATAGAAACATACTTGAAAATATGCATGCATGAATCTTTTAAGGGAAAAATGCACTTTTGTTTCTTCAAATATCTGTTATTTTGTTGCTTTGATGTTTTTTTTTTACTTGTTTACTTTGTTGCTTTAATTCATTACTTTATTTTCTCTTGAATCTATACTTGTTTTCATTATGATCATGTGTGAATAGTCTCCTTAGGAAAGAGATCGATAGGGATGAAGATTAGGTTCATGTGAATGTGGCTTTGAATTGGTTGAATAGGAGTGATGAGACTTGAATTGATGATGTTAATTAACGTGAGTGGATTCTAATTGGCCGGGATGTGATTAACTAATGTAGACCTAAGGTGTTAATTAACCATACTTTACCTTTGAGAAAATGAGAGTATGGGATGTCAAGAACAAGATGTTTGATGAAATGTCTCTTAGAGACTTAGACACTCATGAGTCGATTATGAGAATGTCATGTCCTAAGAGTATGAAATGACATTGAGAAAGGTTTCCTCCCGTTTAATGACATCTGTTGTCATGTCGATTGATTCTCATTCTTGTTCCCAATTTGCTCACGTTAATTACCGTATTAGCCTAGTCTAAATTCCTTCTCCTCCGCCTTTTATTTCATTTGTTATTCCTTGAAGTATTGCTTGTGTTAGTCTATTACTTATCTTGCCCAAAATGATCTTTACTAGGGTTAGATTTTCATAAGAATTAAAGATTTAGTACTTTGTGATTGAGAGAACAAAAACTTACATATATCGCCAATATTCAAGAGAACGACAATTACTCACCTTCACCCAAATACTCTTCATCAAATGGCACCGTTATCGAGGATTGATAGCGGTGTTTTGCTTTTGTTTGCACTCTCAACATAAGGGAACTTTCTTCTTAGATAGCCTTATCCCTTTTTCTTTCAATTCTTTACTTTTGCAATTGTGATTTCTATTCTCTAATAACTTGGTTTCTTTTTCTTGTCTTGCGTGCAACTTAGGAGCAAAGGAAATCAATGACTTATTTCACATGATTACAACCGATTGATAAGGAAAAAAAAGACTATGAAGGAGACATCATCCTAAGAAATATAATGGGATCCGCTTACGTACCACCGACCAAGGACATCGGAAAACCAAACATCACGATTGATGTCTTTAGACCATCAAACACCAACTTACAACCAAATGACCAACAACCACCACACATCTCACCACGTGGAACACCTTTAATTTTCACCATTACACCCCACCATATGAACCACCACCTTAACAACTATCTCAAAACACACCACATCAATATCAACCACCACCTCCAATTTATCAACCTCCAAACTATCTACAAAGAAACCAACCAACAAATTTTCAAGCTCCACCAGCTTTCCCCTATGAATAAGAGGAGAACATGGCAGTTAGGCCCAATTACAAGCTAGATGCAATATTGTCATCAAGGGCATGGTGGCCACCACTACTATGAAAAGCAACCACCGAGGGGAAGGATGACGACGGATTACATGACTCTAACATATGATGTCTACAATAGCATTTAGCATTCGGAGATTGAGGCAAATAATTTTGACATGATGCCAATGATAATCAACTACTATCATCCAATCAATTTCGTGGATTATCGGTCAAGGAACCCATGGCTCATCTAGCACGCATTGTGCATTTTTGTGATATTTTCAAAACCAATGGTGTGTTGGAGTATGTTAGAAAACTTAGATTGTTCCCATTATCATTATCGGGAGAAGCTTTCAAGTGGCTTGATTCATTCCCCGACCATCATTTTCATACTTATGATCAATTGAAGCAAAAATGTCTTCAAGAGTACTTCCCCCCTCACTAGAGCTATCAAGCTCAAGAAGCAACTTCAAGACTTTCATCAAGCCCTAATGGAGTCATTGAGGGAAGCATGAAAGAAATTTAAGGTAGTTCTCTGTCAAATCCCAAACCACGTGACGACTCAATGGGAAATGGTTAATTCTTTCTATAGAGGTTGGGGGATGAGTTAAAGATGTTGCTTGATTCCTCTTCAAATTGAGGGTTCCTTAATTTAGATTTCACGAAGGTTAAAGATCAAGTAGAGAATATTCCCAAAAATACCTCGTATTGGTGTTACACAAGGGAATCTTCTAGACAAGTACAACCCGGTATGTATCAAATGAGTGTGCAAAAGCTATGGATGCCCAGATGGAAGCCATGTTTCAAAAGCTCTCTTCCAAGAAAGAGGAGCTAGTGTTGAAAAAATCTAACAAAGCCTCCACATCGTCACCATATATGTCCTTGTCTTTGTATTGTAACAATTGTGGAAGACCTCATGCGGAGGAGAAGTGGCTACCTTGCATGGAGCACAATGGTGGTTATCTAAAACAAGTGGTAGAATAAGTGGATGCTTTGGGAGCAAATTATCAAGGGTTTCATAGGCCACAAAGTAATCAATATGGGAATTCCTACTATCCCAACCAAGGAAGCTACCTAGGATATGGTAAAGGTTCTAATTAGCACTTCACAAACACTAAAGGAAATTGGGATACCCAACCAAATTGAAATGCTCAAGGGATAAATCCTTTGCCTATAGATACCCCAAGTTCTCTAGTCAACAAGGAAATATAGAGATGGAAATTCCAACAATCAATGGAGACCCCAAGGAGTTCAACCTAGAGCCTCCTAAGCCTACTATGGAAAAACTTTTTGACAGAGTGGATGATTGATAGTGATACCCACTTCAAGGCCACAAAAGCAATGTTGAAATACAATAATGCTGCTATGAGGAGTTTTGAGATTTAGTTGAGCTAAATGCAAAAAACTTTGACCGAAAGAACTCTAGGTACCCTCCCAAGCACAACCGAGAACAATCTAAAGGAGAAGGTGAAAGCTATCACCTTAAGGAGTGGCAAGCAAATGGAAGAAGTCAAAGTCCCCGAGAAGGAGAAGTTAGAAATCCAATCCAATGGTGGATAGGTATCTAAGCCTCAAGAAGAAGAAGTAGTGCATGAAGAAAAATGAGAGGTGTATGAAGAGGAAGAAGTGGTGAAACCTTCATTACCAAAGGAAAATGGCAAAGAAAGAGGGAAGGAAATCTATACAATACTTACTTATTCTTCTAATATTCCCATTCCTAGTAAATTGAAAAATCCTAAAGATGAAGGAAAATATTTTAAATTCTTGAAAATGATAACCAATTGCATGTTAATATTCCTTTTGTAGATGTTCATTGGTAAGCACCAAAGATAACTAGATTAAGGGTCTAAGTTGGGGTAATTTAAGAATGATGTCCTTTTGTGAACTATTTATGTCATTTCTAAGCTCTAATGTGTAAATCTAGTGCAAATATTATTCTTGGCACACATGGAATGATTTTGTAGGTTTCAGAGATATAAATGCAAAGCATGTAAACTTGGCAAGTGAAACGAAGCAAAGGAGAAAAGACCAAAGGAGTGGACAGACTGCTCCACGCGTGGAAAAGGCGTGGGAAAAGTCCATAGACGACCCACGCCTCTGTCCACACGTGGACGAGACATTCCGAAAAATTAAATGCCAAGGGCAATTTTGGGGAAGTTATTTAAGGCTTAGTTTAGGAAATTTTGGAGGAGATTAGTATTAGTTTTTAGATTACATTTTATCAATTAGAACATTGTAGAGAGAAGAGAGAGAAAATCCTAGCTAGTAGAAGTTCATATTTGATTTCAATTTGTGAACACAATCTACTTTCAAGCTTGCTTTTGGATTCTACTTTGATCTCAATTAGGTAATCTACATTTCTATCTTTAGATATTGTTTCAATTCTAGATTTCTATTTCCTTTCATTCTATGATTTTAGATCTTGTTGATTTCAATTGCAATTGTGAGTAGGTAAATCTCTAATAGGGACTAAATTGTGCAAGATCATGATGCTAAGTGTAGATCTATATAGTTCTTATTGAGGAGATTGAATTGTTTGAGTTGGATTGATTATTCTTGTTCATGATTGTTGAATTGTTTGTATTCTTTGAGTATTGTCCAACTCTTGAATGATCTAAGACAATAAACTAGGCAAGATGTTGCTAGTCTTATTGCAAGCTCCTCTCAATTGTGATTTCCTATGTAGATCTTGAATAGGATTAGTAGTTAGATGATGTAGGCAATGTGTTTGTGAAAATGCCTCTAGGCCTCTTGGTTGCTTGAAAGCACTCCAATGCTAGAGAGTTCTTAGTAGACCAAATGGGGAAAAGTACTAAGCTAATCACCCGAGAATAACCAAACTAACAAGCCAATCCTCCCGTCCAATTGTCACACGAGGGAGCATCATGATCGAACACAATTCGTTCCCTAGTTTCTTTTAATTGATTTGATTCATTTGATTGTTTGCACTTATTTGATAAAACCTCAACAATGATTATTTTTAGTGTGCATTCGTGATGGGATACTCTGATGAGCACAATGCATTCTCTTCAATAAAAGCTAAGCAATGCCTCCGCTTTGCCTCCGTGAGAGACAATACAACCCGGGGGTAACCCCAAACACACAAACTTTTGAGTTCTTGTTCACACACCGCGTAAACACGCATCATCATTCTTGCACAAATGCCAAAGTATGCCAATTATCATAAGGATTTGATCACCAAGAAAAGGAATTTTGACGATGTGTCCACAGTGATCTTCAATGAAGAGTGCTTCATTGTTGTTCACAACGAAAAGCCAAAGAAGTTGAATGACCTTAAGAGTTTCAACATCTCCTGTTTCATTGGTGATATTCGACTTTATGACTTTTTTATCTTTTTGTGTAACTAAATTTACCTCCCCTCACACCAAATAGGATGTGCATCCAATTGGCTGATAGGTCAATAAAATACCCAAAGTGTATTGCGAATGATGTGCTTGTGAGGGTGGATAAGTTCATATTTCTGGTAAACTTTGTGGTCTTGGATATGGACCAAGACATTAAGGTTCCCTTGATATTCTTGGTCACTGCACAAGTAATAATGAAGTTAGTCATTCGATTTGGGAATGATGAAGCTTCCTTTAACATATCTAAAATTGCAAAGCAACCAATGGCAAATGATAACAATTGCTACTTTCTTGATATTTTCCATGAACCTATCAATTCTTGTCCTTCACCTATGATATTTAAAGGGAATTTGTGTGTTGATGAAAGTGATATAGTTGGCATTGCTATGAACAAGTTGAGAGATTACGAGTCAATTGGTGATGACTCTTTGATTGTTGGCATGGATCCTTGTTTTACTTCTAACTACTTGAGTTCATGTAATACGATTATTAGAATATACCCTATATCTCAGAGCAATTTCTAAAGTGTGGAAAGGGATTTCTTATTTGACTACTCCTTAGAATCCCTATTTGTTCCTTTACCCTATACTGTATGGAAACATCGATGACGATGTTTACTTTAAAGTGTGGAAAGGACGCACTTTGTGCTTTATATGCTTATCTGCTTAGACTTGGAAAGTTGAGTTCTTGGGAATGATAAACGGGTGTATTGGCAATGTGAAAAGAGAGTTATTATTTGTGTTATCTAGAGAGAATTTTGACTAGATGCCCAAATTTTTTTTTATTCTTGAAATATCTTTGATGAAGTTACTTTTCGCACCCATGAGAGTGTTTAGAGCCAAATAAGTTTATATTTTCTCCTGCTTGCATGATGTTCGCCTCTTATTTAAGTAGGACCTTAGTCAAGGATCTCTCGAAGTGGAGTGTGCACTTTTTAATTTGAGAAAGATAAAAATTTAGCGAGGCCCGGAATTGAACTAACCTTGGTAGGGCATGGGGCAAAAGGTGAGCCTATTGGTAAACTTATGAGAGAAAAATCCCTTAATCCCAAAAAGAAAAAGGCATGAGGGGTTGCGTGGAGAAAATTTGAAAAGGCAAAAGCCCAATTACCGAGATTAAAAATTGAGGAAAGCCAATTCGCTGGGTTGTGTTCAACCATAGTCTTTGGTAAGCAAAAAGCTTTATCTGGAGTCGGTTGTTCACATAAAAGGATCCCAGGAATTGAGAAAATAAGAGATGAGGTGAGCCGCTTCGCTAGGATTCGGGTACCCATTGCACTATCTTCGGAAAAGCATGGAGCTCCATGTGAAGTCGGGTGGCTCGATGATGTTATCCTAGGAAGTGAGAAGAAAAGAGGAACCGCACTACGCCAAAAGCGGTGAGTGGTCCATGCCCCTACCCTCACTTATTTTATCGTTGGGCTTTGGCGTCTAAGGTTGGAGAGGTTGATTAACTAGTGCACAGCGTTCCCACTAGTGGGATCGGCTAGAGGCCCTGATTAAATGAAAGGTGAACCAAAACTTTGGAATTGCATGCTTGCAAATGGTGTGAGAAGTGTGATCCTTTGTTTTAATTGTTTATCTACGAAAGGTTTTTACTTCCCGAAAATATTCCTTGAGTTAATGACATCTGACCAAAATCCTTTGTAGATAACACAAAAGATTTCTTCCATTTCAATAGTCTTAGACACCCACCATTTTGATTTACCAAGAGCTTTGTCATGTATGAGATGGTATCTCGGAAGCTTATGTGCTTAATAGTAGATTGTCTTGCATGAGGGCAAGCAAGAATTAAAGTGTGGAAACTTGATAAGCCTCCAAGATACCCATTATTTGAATACATATTAGGGTGTTTTGCAACGTTTTTAGTATCCTTACATGATAAATTTGTGTTCAAATATGCTTTAAATTCACTAACTACACGCAAAGCTATTTGTAGCATAAATTGAGATGATACAGGAGTCCCGGGAGCCAATAGGAACAAAAACCGAGCTTAAGGAACGAACCAGGCAAGTCTAGAGCCCCGAAGAACCCAAGAAACCTCCACACGCGTAGTGGTGCGCGTGGCCACGTTCCAGTAGCCATCCACGCACGGCCACACGCGTGTGGAAGGGCGTGGAGAGGACACTGCGCGAAATTTCTCCTAGGGCTACATTTCGGAGACTATTTAAACCTCTTGATAGAATTTCAGAGGGAGACTTTTTGGGAGAGTTCACTTTGGATACTTTCTAGGATCATTTTAGAGAGTTTTTCCATATTTTTCATTTCTTAGAGTAGTTTAGATAATTCTCCTTGTAGAAGACAACAAGCTTGGATTGAAGAATCACTTCAACTCTAGGTGATTTCTATTACATCTTAATCTATTTTACTGTTTTGTTCTTGGATTGAATTAGCTATTGTCTTGAATTCCTTATCATGAGTGGCTAGTTTAATCTAGGGATTCGGACTGTGTGAAGATATGTTGCTAGTGTGATGATCTTATATCTTATTTTGGATCTAAATGATTGGATTGTTGGGTTATCTATTCTTGTCTATTGCTTGTTGTTTTGATGATATCTTGTTTGGATTTGGCCAATCTAGATGAGAGATTGAGATCTTGACTCTTTCATGTCGTTGATTAGAGTTAGGATTGAAGCTTTGTAACAATCATAGATCCTATGGACTTCTTAAGAATAGTAGGAAAGTGTGTAGCTAAAGTGTTTGATAAAATGTCTCTTAGAACTTTGGATGCTTGAAGGCATTCCTACGTCCAAGAAGCCTTAGTACACAAAGGTGGAGGAGGACTAAGAACACACACTCTTGAATAGCCAACATCTTTGCTTTGTTTATCCATTACCTTAGACACACTAGGATGCAACTTAGATGAGCACTATCCAATCTCTACCTCTTTACATACATTTCAACCTTACTTGTTTTTACCCTTTTTCTTATACAAACCTTATGAACCTTTTCACTCTCAAATCGTCATTCACCACGCTCAAATCTATTACATGACTCAATCGCGTGAACACTCGAACACTTGACACACCTCCACGTTCTTCCTTCGAGACCGAAACTCGGGGATTCATTGACTTTCCGTTTTAACACACTCATCTTTTGACATTTCACCACCACTAAAACCACAACCTGTCAGCAACCCGGTTGTAAGCCATTTTAGTGGTGAAGGCTGGGCAGTTAGAGGAAGGAGCAACTTGAAGAGGGGGTGCAGTAGTGGGAGTCTCTACGATGACCAACATTTCGTCGATAGAAGAGTCCTCTAAGTCAGCTTTGCCTGCAAAGGTATGTGTTAGAAATAACACTTAATAAAAGTACAAAGAAGGAAAAGTTAAGTCTAGCAACAGGTGGTAGCTACCCCTATTTGGAAGGAGAACAACTCGGTTGAGTCCATTTATATGGGACCAGCGGCTAGCTGAGAACGAATCCATGTCCTTTAGAAGGGTGAGGTGCTTGGTCGTCTTCTCATCTCAAGACGGCTTCTTGCTCAATCGGAAGAAAGAGGGAAGCCATGCGATCAGAAATTCGAAGGGTTCGAGAAGGGAGGTCAATCAGACGAAAAAGAACTCTTTCTTCCAACGTTTGTGGAAGTCGGCTAGGCAGTCTAGTACTTGGCAGCTACTCTGCTAGGAGATTTGTATATAACTTAGGGCAAGAGTGCCGACCTAGTGACCTGGAAGAGTTCGAGGAAAATAGGCATGGACTAAGGAAGATCGAGTGCGTAGCACACGGTCAGGAAGCAGGTAAGGAGGCTGTGAGAGTTGGGAATGAGTTGCCCGAGTATGATGCCAAAGTAATTAAAGAAAATGGTGAGGAAAGGGTGGAGAGAAACTCGAAACCCATACCAAACTAACTGGTAGTGGATTCCAACATAGCTGCCGGGAGGGGGGCCAAAGATATATCGTTCTCTGGCGACTAGGATGGCAGCATAAGGCCCCATTAACAACCTCATTAGTAACCCCGGACCGGGTTTGGGAGGAAAAATACATTGAAGAAGAAGTGACAGAAACCATCCTGGAAGACCAGAGAGGAGAAGTTGGACGATTGAAAGAAAAAGAGAAGACTGATGGAGAGATGGTGAAAAGGTCAACGAAAGGCCAACGGAGGAATCATGATGAACAATACTGGCGGTGGAAAATTTTCAACAGAGGTAAAAATGAGGGGTGAATAGGGCTGGTATTTTTAGGGAATGAGAGGCAGGGGGATGTAGACACGTGGCAAGGATCCAACTGATGCTCATTGATTCGATGGTTGAATTGACATTAGGTATATTAAAGAAACTTTAATGAGAATTTAGGAGGGAATTCGAAGTTTTAATGAAAATTTAAGGTAGGAAGGCGGAAAATTCGCATCGATTGAGAATCTCAAGCAGGAGCCCCATGGGAGAAGTCGGGCAGATGCTCATAAAACATTTCAGGAATTCGTTTGGGAACCCACCATTATGCAAAACTTGGGGGTCAGCTATATGAAAGGGATAATTATTAGAGTCGGGGCTATTAACTAGCCGGAAGAATATAGATCAATCAACCATGTAATCTATGAAGTAAATAGCCGATTGCGTGGCAAGAAATCACTCAGGCAAAGGCCAAAAGGGGCAGACTTGTGCAAGGATGGAGGAATAGACCGAGTTGAGGCGCACTCAGTAGTGTGGAGGAATAAAGGAGCGATTAGAAAGGCTGATCGACGGGCAGTCGAATAGACCGACTCCGAGGTCGACTTGGGCGAAGCAGTGGAGCACCTTCCACATTCAGGGAGATCAATGACGGATCTTGCAGGGAGCAGAAAGGAAAGGATATATGGAGGCATAAAGACAGAAGATTGGAGATCACAAGAAAAGTGAATCAAATATATTTATGGTAGATTAGGGTTACCAAATTTGTAGTCTCGTATCCCTTGTATAAATAGAGTCATTGCACCTTGGAAAAGGTTAAGCTTTTTACACCAAAAACAAGGCAATAAACTCTATTTTTTCTGACAACCAAGTCTTTTATTTTTTCGGTTTTGTTGGTCCGCCATTTGGCTAATCCAGTGGTCAATAAAACCAACAATTATTTAAAAAAATTAGTTATTTTGTGAAAAATATCGCATACAATTGTTTTTTTTATATATTGTCTCCAAATTATTAGTTAAATAAAATAAAAGACATATTATTAAAAATTAAAGAAGTTGTAGTATAGTGATTTTGTTTTTCAAATATTTTGTCATTAATGAATGGTAAAGTGGTCAAAATCATAAGTTTTTATATATGTGAAATGGGTCCAATTCTTATTAACAATGTGTCAATGTTTTCTTCATGATAAAGATAATATGGTAATTAATAAGGTATATGATACCACCATGACAACATATATAGAAAGAACTAGTTTTATACGCGCATTGCGCGAATGGGTTAATGCCCAATGTTTATATTTAAATAAATATTTGAAAGTATATCAATGCAAGATTATATAGGAGAAGTTTATACATGGGTAATTGAATGCCGAATT
>CP025656.1:4425272-4571942 GCA_003576665.1 Ipomoea trifida
AGATTTAGCGACGGAAATATCCGTCGCCAACATAAAAAATCCGTCGCTATTTTTCCTCTCTGCGACGATTGGAAGGCGAAACTTGTTAGAGACTTGCGACGGAAATATCCGTCGCTAAATTTAGCAACGGATATTTCCGTCGCTATTCCGTTGTCATTCTTTATTCTTGGAAGGTATTTAGCTACAAATTTGCTACGGTTTTGTCCGTCGCTAAATTTTTAAATTTTTTAAAAATAATAATTTATCCACTGATTATTATCCCATACCTATATATATATATATATATATATATATATATATTTTATCCCATACCTATATTAAACCTATATAATATTGTACTTCAATAACATAATTGCAAAATATACTATATTAAGAAATTCAAACTCAATAACATTAACAAAAATATAACATTGTCGAGTGTTACATCGTTAGAAACGGTATCAAATATATTAATACACAAAATCTAATAAGTTGGAAGCACTCATTACAAAACTACTCCTCACTGTTAGAACATTCACTTATTAAAATCAAACTTATCCTGTACTAGTGACAAAAGCACAATGAACTCCATGTCAACAATCTGCAATCTCATGAGCTTTCAGCCCCAAAGATAATGAAGTTTTCCTCTCCAACCTCTTGCCTTTTCTCAACATTGGCTCCATCCAAGGTCCTAATTAAGATGCAACCATTCACGGCAAATTTCATATTATTGCTGGTTCCACTGGCCTCCATTTCGGCAAGTACTGCACACACATAGCATGAGAAAATAGAGAGGTAGATGCCTCCATTTTCTAGCAATTTATCAGTCTTATCAGAAAATAGAGAGGTAGATGCCTCCATTTTATAGCAATTTATCAGTCTATCAACAAAATTAAAGTTTCTGCACAATATGTAGTACACAATATGTAGATCATAACAAATTCATCCAGATTATCCTAATAAGTAAAAAGATAGTCTAGCATTGCCAACATAGACAAACTGCCAGTTCTAATGAACAGTGTCAACAGGAGATAAAGTATGTGTTATATAGGATCTATACCATGTGAATTTGGCTTCAATTTGGCAACAACTGAATATGAGCACATGCTATAATCTTAAGCAAAACATCGCTGAGGCAAGGGGTTGGTGAAAAAGAAAGATAAACATATGCTCACTATGTTTCTTACTCACATGAGGTTCTAGATCCCATAATCTCTGCTCCCGTCGTCAAATCCGTGAATGCAAGGCTGCTTCGACCTGCAGGACTTCAGGAGGGTTCAAAATTATGGCTTATGCATTGGCGAGCATGCATTTCAATGTATGGTGAACACTGCACAAAAAGCATTAGTGCGTTGGCATTTGTACCACATGTAATGATGTATCATGTCACTAATTCGAATTCAGAGATATTTAACTTTGGAAGAATAGCATAATTTCAATCAGGAAAACAACATGCAAAGGAGACAAGTGCACTTGCAGGGAGAACAGATGTAACTGTAGATGGTCAAGTACTGGAGGAGGTTAACACCTTGGTACAATGTCCTAAGTGCCTAACTTCTGAAGGAAATAGACCAGGAAAGATGGTCTACCTGAGATTAGATGGAACAGAAACTTCCAAGGCTTTCTTAAGCCAAATTACCCCATCAAACAGCACAATACACAACCTACAAGATGCATATATAGTTGGGAAACGGCCAGCAATTTCCAAACTCTTTTCAATTTCCTACAAGATAATAAACATAAGCACAATATAAACCAGCACAGTCTGAGGAGTTAGGAGCAAAGTATGGAGAAAAGGAGAAATCAAATATGATAGTCCATATGGCTATCTAAATATCTAACGGTTAAGAAGTACAACCCATTACCTCAATGGAAGGAACAGTAGAAGAGAAAGAAAGTAGTGAGCAGGCACCTTGAAGTTTAGAAATCATATCAAACTCAAAGCCAAGATAGTGAGCAGCTTGTATGGCACTCTCCACTAATGAAATTTGATGTTCAAGTTTTTGACTGAGAGAGCTAAAATTTTGATCACCCATAACATCAACATTCAAAAGGCAATCTGCATCATTCAACAAAGAACAGGCATCCTGCTTCCATTTCATGCACTTATCAAAGAGTGTCTGAATGAGTGGTTGTTCTCTCAAAGATATCTTCAGAAGCTTTGATGAGATGCCAACTCCTGCAAAATTACAATGAGTTCAGTACATTATACACATGGTATTTTTTATGTTTAATTCAAAATCTGTAGGCAAGGGCCAACCTTCAGGTCCTCAACTTTATGAAAAAAGCATGGAGTGAATGCTGCGGGTGAATTATCTGTTATAAATGCTCTAGATTTGAGTAGCCATGACTTGGCCAAGGAAATTGCATCCTTAATATCATCAAGAGATGGTAGAATGACAATCAAATTTTCAGAAGCCCTATCATCAAGTTTGAAAAATTAGAACTCTAAACATATTTAATAGGAGATAAGCAAGAACTAAAGCATCCAACAAGCCACTGTTAATGAATCATAATGTATAACTAGAAACTCATAGTATCATAATGTATATACTATGGAAATATACCAAAAACTCATACTCATAAAATTAATTAATGTATAAAAGAAAATTAAAAGTGCTTCAGCGACGGAAATAAATTGCGTCGCTGAATTCTAGCGACGCTCATTTTAGCGACGGACAAAATCCGTCGCTAATCCGTCGCTAAACAGTTTAGCGACGGATTTTTCCTATTTAGCGACGGAAATTGTCCGTCGCTATTTTCGCGTTTTTTTGTAGTGTATATATTAGTGTAATTGACTAATAATAATTGCATAATAATTATTAGTATAGATTAAGCTAAACAGTGGTTGTTGGATTTATTTTTATAATAATTATAATTAAATTATTTCTCATTTTTCTCATATTTATTTCAGTAATAATATAAGTACATAAGTCATATAACATATCGATATTTTAAAGATAATTGTAGACAAACAAGTCATATATTATTCAATTAATTGAGTAATACTTTTGCACTAATCTTATAATCAAATAAATGTATACGTTTAATATTAGAATTTTTATAATTTCATCTTTATTTTTATTATCTAAATATATAATAAATAATTTATCAATGCATCGTACGGGTAATTGGACAATTATTTGCTCTAATTCAAGCAAGGAAAACATCAGGAAATATAATCGATCCAACCAATTTCATAAATTGCGCTATATAATATTCGATGTTATAATTTACATAATTGTATATTGATCCAAATATTCTTAAAATATTATAACAAATCCATTCCGTGCAACGCACGGGCAAAAATACTAGTTTTTATTAACAATATTTTCTTCATTATAAAGATAATGTGGTAAGGTATATGATATCACCATGACAACATATATAGAAAGAATATACCATGCTATAATAATTCAAAGTATTTAAATACTTAGTAATTTCTGTTAAATTTAACACAAAGAAATATGAAATGCATTATACAATGAACTGAAAAGAATTTTTTTTTTTGAGAATCATGGACCTATGACATGTAATATCTGTCTATATATATGGTCACCACTAAAGCTTGAACCTATAATCTTCCATTTAAGAGAATCACTTCATACTACTTAACCACAATTGGTATTTGGCTATACAATGAAAAGACTAAACATTAAAAAATGAAACCATGAAACATCAAGTAGACATTTACTATAATTCCCTTTTAACATGCAAATATCATTTCAAACATGCACGCGCATTCATGTACAATTGTCCATACGTCAAAAAATTATTGGTCGTTTCTATTGGAAAAAAAAAAAAAAGAAAAAAAAAAAAGAAAAGAGATATCAATCAATACATGTATATTTTATTCCATGTATAATCATGCATTTTACTCCAACACTTGTCTTCATAATACTCAATATAATTAGTCCTACCTTGCACAATTATACACGGTACAAAAGTACCCACACCGTAGTTCCCTAATATATAAGAATTAATAAGTAGATTATAGAAACATTTTCGACACTACTTTCCGTATATAAGTATATAACCATGTTTCACCCCCTTATTCCTTGGACGGTTTGGTTGCAAGGAGAGAATTAAGGGAGAAAATATAGTTGTAATTCTGTGGAAAATGAATAAGGTGAAATAAAATAGGAATTCAAATTTTGTTCTTTGTTTGTCAATACTAAAAATATTGATAATTCTAATTATAATATTTGGTATATATAAGAATTAAAAGGGAATAAGTAGTATAAAAAAATAAAGTGCCCGTGTAATTGCAATTCATAAGAAAAGATGTAGGATTATTAGGGAGGACAATTTGGTACTCATACTCCAAACTTTCACTACTAAAAAACATGGCTATAGTGACGGACAAGTTCCGTCGCAATTAATCACAATTTTGTCGCGAAAGAGAAATTGCGACATACTTTGCGACAAAACGTGATCGTCGCATCAGATCGAATCGCAATTGCTCAGTTGCGACTGTTTGTCGCAATTAATTATTACCACCGACGATCATATTTTTGTCGCAATATATTTTAATTTTGTCGCAATTTGTAATCAAAATCAGTCGCATTAGTTTGTCGCGAGGCGTCGCAAATAATATGTTTGTTCATCGCAGTTAAACTTATTAGTTTGTCGTTTGTATTAATTTGTTGTCGCAATTATATGTCAATTGTGTCGTAGTTAATATTAAAATATAATATAATATTTGTATATTATGTAATAGTGTTCGCAACAATGTTCATAACAAATCACATTATTCTGACTAGTATAATTTATAATTTTCCTGTCACAAATTTTATGTATACAAAATAACTATCACCCAATATAAAATAGTACATTCAATCCATCATAGATATAATTAGTTTAATACAAATAGGCATCATCACTCCAAAAACATAACCACTAATATTGGGGGTGGCTAACTACTATCCTCCTCTAAGTTGGAGTTGATTAGCATATCTAAATTATAAACTAAGAGCTGGTAGAACATCCTACTATTACAAAACATAAATCCCAATATACAAGCTAATCCAAAAACATATGTTGGGATTGTTTAGCCTGTCAAAGTTGTAACCAAAAAAATTAGTTGATGTTGCTTTTTCCACAATGTTGCTCATTACCTACAAAATAAGATCCCAATGCTAGTTCCACAATGTTGCTCATTACCTAAAGAGGATCAGACGCTGAGCCATTCTCATAGTCAGAAATGAGTCTTGCGAAACTGGTTCCTGGTGAATACCAGTGTCAAATCCTAGTGACAGTTCCACAATGTTGCTCATTACCTACAAAAGAAGATATCTCATGATAAACCAAAATAGAAATGTCTCAAAAGTGACCACACTGGCAATTTGAGTTTGAAGGCCCAAGAGCGGTTGTTAATTAAAGAATCACCAGTAACTGCAGGGCATTAAAGAAATTTTGACATCCTGAATTGAAATAGATAGTCACTGTAATGAAAAATATGGATAACAAAGCACCACTGTAATTAAACTACCAATGAACACAAAATAATCTCCATGTTTTAGGGTGGGGAGGGTACAAAAGCCATATTAACAAATCACATAAGAAGGTTGCAGACAAAACATTCCTAGTATCAACAAAGTCATATTTCTCACAGCATGGCCCTGTTTATTCTTTATCTTTAGTAGGATAGGGTGTACGTCAACAGAAGATATATGAGTCTGCAATATATTCAAGTAAATAATCATACCTCATATCATCAGATTCCAATATCAGAAGTGAGCCTCCTGAATTCCAAGCAATAGTATTCACACAACCCTGATGATCCTTAAAGATATCAAACAGTAGATTGAGACAAAATGACTCTAAATATTCCAACAAGGTAGTTTGGGGAAAATGCATAAAACAAAAACCAAATAATTGTATTCACCACATGAAGAATCTTATCTTAATAGAAGAAAATTACTTGTATCATTATTATCTTATTATTCCAGTAAAGTTGACAGCACTGTTCTCCGAAAAATTAATGGAATAACCACGAGCCCATGAGTATGGATATAAATTTTACTCCTCAACCTACATTGGAATCTGAAGATTTGTCCTTGTCTTGTTCAAGAACACCCTATGCAAGTCTATTATGAACTATAAAAAATTGAATCATATAATTTGATTTAACACCAGTTACATGTTGAGGTCTTGTTAGGCTACTCACCTCTAGTTATCTTTCTAAAGACAACCTTTGTACCAGAGATGAGTGCATTTGTAATCTGCAATCAATGTCCTGTTTGCAAAAGAAATTTCAAGAGTTCAGAAAGTAACAGACAAATAGAACAAAATCAAATTAATGGATGAAACAACTTGGGCCTTGGGGCATCAGTGCATCACTGGCAAGAAAGGCCATAGTCAAGCAGCAGTCCATTGTTTGTCGCAGTACCAAGGAAAATAACCACAAAAGATAGTTCAGATATCATGTCAAGAAAGGCCATAGTTAAGTAAATGGCATTGCATTCTTCAAAATAAGGAATAAAAGATAAGACACTTTCATATGATGTATAGGTAGATGTAGATTAAGTAAAAGATTCACCCCATTAGCGTAAATAAATACAACAAATATAGATTAATTATTTATGCAGTGTACTTACCCTCACAATGTCTCCAACCTGAAGCTTCTTCCAAGGAAGATTCAACCGTTTGTTGGACTCTTAGGTTTCTAACAAAAATAAAATGAAGGCAGCAAGTACTTTCATAACCCTGTCCTCTCATGCCACTTTTATAAGAGAAACAAGAAGCACCAAGCTCAAAACGAAGCACGTTGGTAACAGTCTAACCATAAGCCCAATGTAGTACAAGTATCATAACCCTGACTCACATAGCCTAAATCCCAACTTGTAGGCTGTGTCAACAGAGAAACCTATCCAATAGAAATTTTTTTATAGGTGAAAGCATCAACAGAGAAACCTATCCTAAAATAATAATGAGGTTTACAATCCATTTTTACCCCATTTTCTCTTCTGGACCAGAAAATTAAAATGCCTAAGCAACGAAGCCAACTCAAGAATCTAAAGCTCCATAGCAGGCATGTTACATAAAAAAAAAATTACAGTAATTGGATTTACAAATTAATATCATTATCTAACTTCAAGCACACAAGGAAACTAAAAATATTGAGACAGTTAGCAAGGAAAATGCACCAAATTATACACACTCTAAAACCCTAAAACAGGTTACAAACTTACAATAATTGTATATAAATAATGAAACCAAAAAGGATTTTGATAACTTATATAAGTGAAACAACAGTCATGAGGAAGATTTCTAATATGGCTACCTGAGGAAGATTTTCAAACATGAGCACCTCCTCCAGCGGCGGGAATTGAAGTAGGAATAGCAGTGGGCGGAACCTCCTCCTGCAGCGGCTGCGGCAAATCCTTCCAGCAAATCAACGTACCTGCTGTTGACGGAGAAAGAGATGCGCCAAATTGAAGCTCCAGCGGTTTCTCCCTTAAGAAGCTCTTCGTCTAAAGCGGTGGATAAGTGAAGTGTTTTGGCCAGAACTCCAGAAGCTTTGTGGATACAATGACTAAAGAGAGGCGCCAATATTTCGGACAACCCAAAATCTTAGCGCCAATTCTATTTTTTTTTTCTTAGAAAGAATAAATATCCAATTCTTAATTTCTTATATCCATATTAAAAAATAAAATAAAATAATTTATAAATCACACAAGTAGATTAAAAATAAATTCAATAGTTTTTAAACATATCTAAATAATTTAACTTTCAGTAGTTTTAGGAATATCTAAATAATTTAACACATATCAAACATTAATTAGAATAAATATTAAATAATTTATCTTTCAATATTTCAATTGCGTCGTACGTTTGTCGCAATTGTGACAAAACTAGTATGTCGCAAAGCTACCAATGAAAAAATAATTTCCCACCAAAGTAACTACGACGAAATATTGTATGTCGCAAGTTTTCCCGCCAAAAATATATTTCCCGCTAAGACATTTTTGTTGGACTTTTTGACAATATCTCAATTGCGTCGTACGTTTGTCGCAATACGTCATAAATATCGTCGCAATAGCTCTAAATCTAATAATTTACAAGAGCGATATGCTTGTCGCAAGTTTGTCGTTATTTATGTCGCAATAAGTCATCTATTACGACGAATTTGTCCGTCGCAATGTCTGTCCGTCGTTATAAGGGTAGTTTTCTAGTAGTGTTTCTTCTCATTTATTATGGAATTACAATTCCTAGGGAGAGAGTGAGATTTGCAATTCATCAAATTTGAGAAATTGTAATTCCATAGAATTACAAGTGTGTGGGAGAACAATGAAAAACTTTATAGCGAGTAATAATTAAACTTCATATAAGCGTCTAGTTTTATAAACAAAGTTTTAGAATTTTTATATATTGAAAAAAATTAAAACTCATGCCTTCAAAGTTATCCTTTAATTCTTTTCAGAAGTTGTACATTCCTATACAGAATATCGTGCATTCTTATATCGAATGTTATGCATCGATAACTCTCTGATTGTGAATTGAAACACCGTAAAAAAAATTCTACGATAGACATCCCAATATCCTACAATGCACTGCACTAAGTGCACTAATGTACATCTCACCAGCCTACGATGCACAACTCACAACACTGGGTTGCGTAATCGGTAAGCCAGAATGCAAAACCGTACTACCCCAATATAATACTCAAAAGAACGAGTGAGAAAAATTTTTAAAAAATAGATCGCTTTTCATGGACGAATACTCGATCGATGATGAAGAAATTGCGGCTCCAAATCACAACGGTGATGATCCAAGAAAATAGAAAACCAATTTGGCCAAGGATTACCCATGCGTTCACACTTTAAAAAAAAAAATAGAAAAAGACACTACTATCTCCACTTTAACAAAAAAAAAAAAATTTTAAAAATCAAAGCTGGGTCATCCAAATAAAAAACAAGCGCAAAATTAATCACCACGTCCTCACCTAAGGATGAGTCCTCATTTGATCTGAACTATATATATATATATATATGCCCAAGAGAGAATGAGAATCAATCGTAGCAGTCCACGTGTCAAAATCTAACGGATCATATGTAATTTTAAAGAAATTAAAAGACGTTGTGACATTTTTGTAAATAAGTCAAACTTTGGTGTAAGTAACATGTGTTAAAAGTGTGAGTAATTTACTTTGTACTACTAACTCTACACAAAGAGTCAATGCACCCACTGATGTTCAAACCTGTAACCTCCCATTTGGAAGATCTACAGTACAGTTATGCCGCTTGAGCACAAGTTCTTTGACACAAAACTCTTGTTAATTATATTAATTAATAAATAATTAATGATAAATGTTGGGTTGTAGCTCAGAGAAGAAGTCCAACATCTTACCATCGAAACGTAGCGTTGACTGATACCCAAGTATAAGGAAATAAAAGGTGTATATTCACTACTAGTTATAACTTATAACTTTTGGCATAGTGGTAAGCGTTTGATTCTAACGAATGGCCTGGTATCAGCAAAAACATTAAAGTCCTTCTAAGTGCTAACGTTGTGTCTTTGTTACTATCAATAACTTTTGGCGCAGTAGTAAGTGTTTGATTTTAACACTACTAACAAACTATAATTCAAAGTTAATTAGTTTTTTTTTAAAAAAAAAAAAAAAAAGTGGAATATTTAATGTACTATTTGCATATTATTTTATTGGATAGTTACTTGAAGAATTGAGTCTATCATTTAGCAATAAAATCGTAATGTTGATTTTCAGCAATAAAAATTCAATTTTATTTGTTATGCAAGTATAAGAAATTAAAGTTACGTTTTTACTACTACCTATGGCATATTTTTAATCTAGGGGTAAGTATTTGATCTAACAATCAATAACCATTCATGTTTCAATCGGTAACAAGTACTAAAACAACAATATTTTAAGAAATTTGGATGAAAAGTAGATTGTGATAACTCATTGTTGAATGATTTCATTACAATAACATTTTGGTGTCTATGGCGGCCATCTGTTCGAATTTAGTTCAAATTACGCTTTTATAGTTTTCTCTTATTCAAAAAAGTCTAACCAAATAGCCCTTTAACATGACACATACATGCTTTTCAAATATTAAAATTGCATTAACATTTTGCTTACCAACTCAATTATAAATATTAAACATTTACACAGTGTTTAGTTGGAGGGAAGGAATTAGGTGGGAAAGGAATTGCAATTTCATAGGAAAAGAATAATGTGGAATAAAGTGGGAGTTTAAATTCCAATGTTTGGTTGGAGGGAATAAAATTACTAGGAATTTCAATTCCAATGTTTGGTATGCATGGGAATTGAGAGGGAATAAGTAGTATAAAGTCCAAAATGTAATTGTGGTTGTTGTTGTTGTTGTTGTTATTGTTGTTGTTGTTGTTGTTGTTGTTGTTGTTGTTATTACTATTATTATTATTATTATTATCAGTGTTGCAAAAATCCCGCCTAGACGCCGATTAATCCCCGCCTAGGTGCTAGGCGCTGGTCGACCGCCTAGCGTATCACATTAAATGGTGGTCTAGGCGGCTGGCCGGCTAAGCAACCGCCTAAGCTCCGCCTAGGCCGCCAAAGCACCGCCTAGGCCGCTTAGGCGTTGACCGCCTAGGCGTCGACTAGACCGACTAGGCACCGACTAGGCCTTCTAGTCGGTCGATTAACTATTGTTCTTTTTTTTTAATGGGTTATTTCACTCAAAACAACATCGTTTTGAGCAAAATAATCCTAAATTGTACAAACTTTAGATTTTTTTACGTTAATATTTAATATTTTAGTATTAACTATTAAAGTATTATATAATTTATAATTATTAGTCTTTAAAAAATTAAAAATACTTAAACAAATTTTTAAAAACTAAAAAATAAAATAAAAAAATACACGAACGCCTAGGCGCCGATTAATCCCCGGCTAGGCGTCCTAGGCGCTAGGCGCTCCCCGAGCGCCTAGGGAGCGCCTAGCAATTTTTTCAACCATGATTATTATTATTATTATTAAATGACAAGTACACAAAAAATATAACATATTAAATTCAAATAATACCACTCAACTACCGTATCTCTTGAACTAGATATATTGTAATTAATTTTCATGCAAATACTTCATCAAATGTATGTTAATCTTCATAAGTTCAACATACATCAAAATTAATCCAGGAACCAAGATGTACATAATGTGTTTTTCAAAGTTTAGGCAACTCAAAATTTGTTTTCAAAATTTATGCATATAGGGATTTACACAACTCATGCCATTCCATCACTATTTTGAACAATTTTGCATATATATTTTGAACAGATCAGCGCACAAACAGAAAATTTTGCTTTTCAAAATTTAGATAAATATGTTACATACACATATCAAATTTAAATATTTAAGAGTTATGTTTAAATATTTAAGAATTATGAGAAAACAAGATAATACATGGTATTAACTAAAAGAGAAGGTCAGACATCAATTTTAGGTTAAAAAGATAAGGGTAAATTTGTCTCAGGAGTATCTTTTTTAATTCTTAAAATCCATGGAATTGAAATCCCAAGGGGGCATGGGATTCTAATTCCATGAAAATGAGAGAATTGCAATTCCGCGCTCCAACCAAATGAAGGAATTTAGTTACCTTCGGAATTAAGTGGAACTAAGTGGAATGAAATTTAAATTCCCTCCAACCAAACACCCTATTATTGCGTGTGTGTATATACATGCACAAATAAGTTTGGACTGATATAATCTATAGTATAGAAAATCTCAAGCGGCATAGTTGTGGTCTTCGATCCCCAATGAGGGCGCTATACGTTACATTGTAATAGAGTCATGATCATTTTTTTTCGTAAATCCACTAGGACTTTCTCCGACCGTCACTCCGTCACGAGCTGGCTCATCATGAGGAATTGTCACTTATGAAAACCGAACTCGAAATTCTTCTACACAAAGAGAGCTCGTTTGCCACTTGAGCTACCCAATTGGATTCATGTGATGGTGATGCTAGTTCATGAATAAGCTAGTTTTTGGCATTAATATTTATGTTGTATATATGCAATCATCATATATAGACATGCATTATGACCCATCCACGCATGACCGACACCTTGAACATGGCCATGAATGAGATAGAGAAGAAAAAGAAAAGGGTTTTGGTTCCTAGCTAGCTCGCTGACCTCTGCTGCGGCGATCTCTCCTTTCAATTCTTCTCTCTTAGGCACTGTTTTCAGTACCTTTATTTCACCCCCAATCCCACACCGGCCACCTAAAATCATCAGATCAGATCAGAGATCCAAGGTGGCCTGGCCGGGGTGTATGTATAATATATGTATGTGCTGCTGCTTAATTAATTTCTCTCTCTGTCAACCCAATCCATCAATCAATCAATCAATCATACCCAACATTGAATTTCAAAAGAACCAAACATTATTATTATTATTATTATAATGTCATTCTCTTCCTCATCGTCTTCTTCATTGGACCACCGTTCTCATCTCCCTCCCTCCTCCGACCAGCTCTGTTATGTTCATTGCAACATCTGCGACACTGTCCTTGCGGTACTTAGTATATATATATATATATATATATATATGACCACCATCGTTATATTCTATAATTTAATTTCCTTCATTCATTCCTTAATTGTATGTTTTTAGGTTAGTGTTCCATGCACGAGTTTGTTCAAGACAGTCACCGTCCGATGCGGCCATTGCACCAATCTCTTGCCTGTCAACATGCGGGGTTTGATTCTCCCCTCACCGCCTAATCATCACCACCTTCACTCTTTCTTCTCTCCTTCCCATAACACCATTCTGGTAATTTAATATAAAAAGTTTTAAGGTTTTTTTTTTTCTTAAATTTGTTTTTGTCGTAAGTTGTTGCAATTAGCTAGCTAGGTTACCACTTGTAACATTTAATTTCCAGATAGATCAGATCTGTACTGTGTGTTATCTTTTCTTTGTGAAATTTCCAGCTAACATTATATTATTAATTAATTAATTGCAGGATGAAATTTCCAACTCCAACCCCAATTTCTTGATGATGAATGTTCATCATCAAGCTGCAGCAGCTTCATCAGCTGAGTTTGTGTTGCCTCCTCGAGCTGCAGGATTTGATGAGCTTCCACACCCACCACCTCTCATTAACAGACGTATATATATATGCTAATTAATTTAATTTCATTCCTTTATTCATCTACCATTACAATTTAAGATTAAAACATACTTTATATTATGGATTCTAATGGTTTCAGCTCCCGAAAAGAGACAAAGAGTTCCCTCTGCATACAATCGATTCATCAAGTAAGTAACCACCATCTGGTCGAACCTAAGATTCTTAATTGGTATTCATTAATCAATCTCAAATCATATTTAGTACTTACATGGATATGATTAATTTAAGAGTAAATACCACAAATGGTCCTCTAACTATTTGAGTTGTCCTCTTTTTAGTCCTCAACTTTCAATTCAGCCAAAACGCATACCTTAACATTCATTTTTTTTACCACAAATAGTCCTTCGTTAAGATTTCTGTTAAATGGGTGTAATACATCGGTTTAACTAAAACCAAAATGTCCCATTATCTTTCTTGTGTCAACTTGCTTGCCAATTAGGGATTACCAGCTACACAGTTCTGTAACTCAGTAACCTAGAGCTAGAAACCAGTTTGTTTGTTTGTTTTTTTTTGAAATAGGTAATTGCATGTTTGATTACCTATTTGTCGCCTCCAGTGATTAAGAATTCTCTTGTAATCCAATTTTGAAACATTCGACATGCATTCTACATCGATGTTAGTTGTGAGAGGAGCATCAAGGATAACGCTTTCTTTCGGCGATTATCCAAGAAATATGTTTCAATGGGCAAGCGGAGAAATTGTAACCATACCTGCGGACAATCCACCTTTTCCACCTTATCAATTTTGGAGTAATTAGGGCATAAACTGATCTCTAATACCCGTTGAACAGAAATCTTAACGGAGAATTATTTGTGGTCAAAAAAGAATGTCAAGATATGCGTTTTAATTTGATCCAATTAAAAGTTGAGAACTAAAAGGAGTACTACCAAATAGTCAGGTGGCCATTTGTAGCATTAAGTTGATATACGCGTATGAATAAATGCTAAAAGAATGAAGTTTTTATTTTTTGGTAATTATATTGTTGTTCTAATTATGAGCTAATATTGGAATATGAATTTTTAATTTTAAAAGTAGCAAAATTAATTATTTTATTTATTCCACTGGGATTACATACGAGCCGTTGATTCAAAAAGGTTGTGGATGACATGACTGATGATATACTTTTGTAAATGGTGATTGGGTGTGCGGTTTGATGCTACGTTGAATGTACAGGGAAGAAATACAACGCATTAAAGCTGGAAATCCTGACATCACTCATAGAGAGGCCTTCAGTGCTGCTGCTAAAAATGTCTGTTATTTACTGCTAACTTACTTACATTTTATTTTCCAATTTATATATATATATATATATATATATATATGTGTGTGTGTGTGTATTATCTTCATATATATTATATATACTGTACGTATAGCCTAGGGTTACATTGTATTTGTGTTTCTTGCTAAATTCTAGCTTGTTCTTGTTCTTTCAGTGGGCCCATTTTCCACACATCCAATTGGGGATCATGCCTGATCATCAGGCTACTGTCAAGAAGTCTAATGTGCGACCACAGGTAGATTACTGCAGTCCAATTTCTGATAATTTCATTTATAAAATCACATTTTTCTTAACCAGTTTAGTTGGTGTCAGTGGTTGTTCATTCTCTTTAAGAGGAGTCGGGAGATCAAACCTCCTTTCTAGAGAAACTAATTTACTGGCACCTTAGATTAGTTTGAGTATGGTTTACAGTAAGGTCTGTTCAAGACACCTCGTGGTCTGGAAAAAAAAAACACATTTTATCCTTTATAAATTTAGTTTAATTCCATCTTCTTTTTTTTTTTTAATTTTACAAATTTAATTTTTAAATTGTTAAACGAATTGTAAATTTAGTATATTGACTAATTGAGATATATCAAACTTTGTTTGTATATATTTAGGTTTTATGATGGTATATATGTAACTTCAAATCTACTTTTTATTTTCTCATCATAAAACCCTATATACAAATTGAGGTGTATGTAACTAAATTTGCAAGGCGTTTAACAATTAAAGGGGTATATTTATAAAAAATTGAAAGAATTACGGGATATTTAAAAGTGTGGCTTTACTTTTTATTATACATGACTTAGTATAATTGACTTAAAATCATAACTATAAATACTTGGTGTAAAGAGGTGTACTATTCCTAGAAAATCTTAAAACTGAGCAAGTTTAAAAGTTTATTGTGTATAGTAAAAACCATTTTTCTTGAATTCTATGATTAAATAAATGACTTGTTTATACATATATTTTTTGTTTTATTTATTAATTAAATATTTTTGGGTTTTAGGATGGGGAAGATGTGCTGATAAAAGATGGATTGTTTGCTTCAGCTGATGTTGGTATCAGCCCTTATGGTATCTCCCCTTACTAGAATAGACATCAACCAGAATGCTATCCACAATCTCTCTCTCTCTCTCTCTCTCTCTAACTAGGTAGCCAAGTGTATGTTTAGTTTCTTAATGTAATCTGTAGGCTTAATTAAATAGGGTTAAGATACCCTTTAATTACTATCAATGAAGAACTTCTATATGTGGATATTAATTAGTTCTTCCTATATCATGTTCTTCTTGGCTTTCATTTGCTTCTCTTTTCTTTTCTTTTCTTTTTTTTTTTTTTTTTAAAGTTGCTTTGAAGACTCGAGTATTCAATAATCACATTGCACTCCAATTAATTCGAAATTAGTTATCTTGAAACCCTAAGTAGGTTTAGCTCCAATTATTTTATTTTCCATTAATTAATTGATTGAGTTATTTACATGGACATATATATACTATATCTAACAGCGTCAATAGTACTCAAAAAGAAATATTTTACTTTTTTTAATCAATGACACTACGTCAAGTAGTGACTATTAGATAGTGATTTTAGTACGGAATTAGAGAGTAGCATGATTCTTCTCTCTCTCTTTTTTTCCTTGTTTTGGGGAGGGTGGGTGGGTGAAAATTGATTTTAGTGGTGATGGAAATTAATAAAAGTATCGTAATGGCTTAATGGCAGTTTAATAATGAGGTATTAACTACAATGTTTGAAAGCTAACCCAAAGATATTTGGAGTATTGCATGTTCAAGAAATCTAGGGGTGGCAATGGGTCGGGTGTGGGTCGGGGAGGGCTACATCCATCACCCGACCCACCTTATATTTTCTCCACCCACCCCCACCCCCAACCCGCATCGGGTGGACTTTTTAGAATCCATCCCACCCCCACCGGGTGCGGGTGCCCACTCGGGTACCCACCACTTATTATCTTATTAATTTTTTTCAAAAATTAATATTTAAATTACTTACATATAATAAAATAAAAAAATTCATTAGTTATACTAAAACGAAAAATAATAAAAATATCCAAATATAATAACTAAATTGTTACTTTTTAAAAATAAACTTAGTTGTTTAAATATAAAAATAGTAAAAAGTTATCAAAAGTTATAGAAACTTTGATAATAAACTACATATTAGTACTTATTTTACTATTATATATATACATGCACACATATGGTGGATCGGGTGGGGTTCTAGGCGGGTTTTGGTTTTGTACATAGAACCTGAATCCAACCCGACCCACCGCAGGTTTACTTTTTTAAGACCCACACCCGATCCATCACCCACTATCACCCAAAAAAAACCGATCCATGCGGGGTGGATTCGGGTGGATATCCACGGGGCGGATTGAAATTGTCATCTCTAAAGAAATCAATAACGAGAACAAGTAAGGGAATTAAAAGATAATAAATGAAATAGAGATTTGAACCAAACATCCTTAATAAAATCCCATTTGTGTCAAAATTTTAAGTTATGCAAGTCTAGATGATGAACTTTGGGAAATGGTTTAAATGCCAATGTCACTCTCTTGATCAATTGGACTATCAACTAATCCTAAGTCCCATTCTCATGCCAACTTGACTAGAAGAGGCAATTTAATAAACACTTTGTGTGCCTATTTCATTCAAACTCCCTTTTCTCAAAGTTGAGTAAGAAATATGATAGATATGGCTATGGTGTAGCCCTATTCTCATAGGTGGAACACCAATTTCAAATTTATCTTGCATAATTTGGCCATAATTATGAAGAGTCAAATCAATTTCACTTAATTCAATTCATAACCAAGTTCAACATTAAAACAATACAAAACCTAATTTATGCAATTCAATTCATATTGAGATCATACTCAAGTAAGTTCAATTCAAATCCCTAGATTTGTTTAACTACTCATAATTGAATTGTAAAACTATAAGCAATTGAAGTAATTAATAAACATAGAATTCACAACTTTAAGAAATATAAATACAAGAATATGAAATAGAGAACTTAACTTTATGATTTTATTGCAAGAAATAATCTGGAAATTGAAGTTGAATGTTGTAGTTACAAGGGAATTCTTCCTCTAAATCTTCTCATTGATGAGAATCCTATATAGAAGTGTTCTAAGATGGGTTAGTGGAGAGAAATCTAGAGGGAGAGTTCAGAAAATCAAAAAATTTTAAAAATAACCACAATAGGTATTTATAGCCTGAAGTTCGCGCCTCTTTTGAAGGGTTTCAAGACAAGGAGTCACGGTGGGACTCACGGTGTGAGTCCCACCGTGAGTCTCAACGATCAGAAACTGATCACCCATTGTGGATTATGCAATAGGCACCATTGGGTAAACCCTACTCCTATGTAATAATCCACAACCTAAATAGGAGAGATAAACCGCACTAGGAAAAACATGTATAATGGGTTAGACTGTGAGGGTTTTGATAAGGGCAAATTTCTTTAGACCATGAATCCAATGTACACTTTTAATATTCTAAAAACAAATTATTTGTATACTGAATGTACATTATTTGATAGTATACAAAATAATGTACTTTCAGTACTCAAATATAATGTACCTTTCATGAATACGAGGTACATCTGCAATATAGTAAAAGTACATTATTTGTGTACTGAATGTACATTATTTGATAGTATATAAATAATGTACTTTTAGTACTCAAATTTTAATAATGTACTTTCCATGAATACAAAGTACATTTTTAATATACTAAATGTACATTATTTATGTGCTGAATGTATATTATTGATAATATACAAAATAATGTACTTTCAGTACTCAAATAATGTACTTTTTGTACACAAATAATGTATTTTTTATTTGTGGTCCACACAGTTACTCACTTAGATTATGATCCATAAAATAATGATTGTTTGACAAGAGCATGATTCTTATTTTAATTCTATAATGCCGCAAATTTTACTATGGACCGCGGTCCACAATGAATTGTGGACCGCGGTCGCGCATCAAAACGACGTCGTTTTGATTAATGAAAACAAACGGCTGAAATGACCTCCGATCCGTTCCGCGCAACTGCAATTCCCTTTCAACACAACTGCAATTCTTTATCAACACAACTACAGTTCCCTTTCAACACAACTGCAGTTCCTTTTCGATATAACTGCAGTTTCATTCGACATTATACACTCAAATATGTGAAATTGTTATTCAGTTTCCTTTCAACATAACTAAAGTTTCTTTTATAATACACTGCAGTTTACTTTCAACACAACTACAATATCATTTTGATATAACTACAGTTTAATTTCATTGGACAATATACACAAAAAAATGTGAAACTGTTATTCAGTATCAGTTCAACGCAATTGCAGTTCCCTTTCAACGCAACTGTAGTTCCTTTTCGATATAACTGTAGTTTTATTCGATAATATAAAAACAAATGTGAGGCAATATCTTTTGAGATGAACTGTAATATCAGTTACAAAGCTCCGTTACGACTTACGGCAGTCATTTCTCCTACTTACTAAAACGGTGTCGTTTTGTGACCATATAGTCCATCGTATAACGAGTGATATAATTCTATGTTTACCTCCTAAATTTACCTATTATTATAATTACATCCTAATGTGGTATTATTTATAAGGTTTCTAAAAAATTATATTTAGTAGTTACTACTTACTAGTAGATTAGTTGACATTTTTAATAACAGAACTCTATATTTTTCATACATCTTAATAGATGGTGTAAGTTACTACAAAATTAAGTTCTAAATCCAATTCTTGCACCCTATACCCGACTGCAAATATCATCTAGCCTAAATTAAGTTTCAAATTGGCCCTAGCGCTCTGTACCTTGAGAGCTGCATGTGATATGATGAGGGTGCAGTGGTAGAGGGAGCCATTGCTCTTGTTGTAGGCTATAAATTAAAGGTCCTCCTGATAAAATGCAGAGCTCTGGTCTGCAAGTAGATGGTGGAAGGAGGAAGTAAAAATGATTTGGTTTGGAAAGGAGTTTTGTTTGAAAAAGGAAAAGAGAATTAGAGCTAGGGGTGGTGTACTTGTGAATCACTAATCTCATTGATTTGATTGTTTGATTGATTGTGCTTGGGAGTATGATGGGCATTTTGAGAGTTAGCTTTGACAGTAAACGGGAGGCTTCTTATATATATATATTGTGAGCCTCATTTATTTGAGCAGAGTTTAGCATTTCATAGATAGCACTGTGTGCTTTGATTAGATTGAGCATAGTTCTTTGTATAGCAGTTTCATGGTCACTTTTGGGCCACTTATACAGACATTGTTTTTTTCTATATATACACATGCAGTTGATAAAAAAAAAAAAAAAAAAAAAAAATTGGCCCTAGCTATCCTTATTCCTTCTGGGCAAAGAATTTCTTGATTAAATTTATGAGCTTGATTCAATTTTTTATATAGACTCCAAAACCCTAGCTAAAATTAAGGAATCCAGTCTTACCTAACACAAATAATTATCCTATTGGGAAAGGAAACATTCATCGAACCCAAAATATATTTACGATAATAACTTACACTATATTTTTTATGGATTTAATTAACTCAGGTACTCCGAATTAACAATCCGATAATTAAAGGAAAATAATAAGAAATAAAGACAAAGATATTGAGTAGACAAGAGTGTTTTATCAAGACTTGTGTAATGCTATTACAAGAAAATGAATGATGTCTTAACGAGACAATTAGCAATAATTTATACCAAACTTGTTCTTAGCTACCCCGCGAGAAAAGGCCGGAAGGTTATAACCGAAATTGGTTGTGCTCAGCACCTCACCGGCCAAGGCCAAGCACCCGGCTTGACGTCAGTGGCCAAGCACTGGGCTTAGCCTAGGTGGCTGAGGGCCAACATCGCACTGGGCTCAACCTTGACCATTGGACTTGAGCACTGAGCTCGGCCCCGAGGCTCAGAGGTTGATCAGGTCCACTCCATCATGTTAATTTGCTCTGAGTCGGTTTATAATATATCCATCAATTTTAATTACTAGATTTCGATTTAAATTTATGATCCATCCTTATAATTAAGGTTAAAAAATGTCACAAAATAAAGAACATAATTAAGATTCCCAAAAATAAGGCAAAGAGTGAAAAGGTGTGGATTCTATTTGAGTACAGGATTACTGATTTGGTGGTGTTGATTTTAGGACGACAAGCGTGACTTGTAAAAGTCGGCATATGTGGTCATAGGATCCTGTTTCTTACCACCCAAAGCCATATCCCATTTGCTCTCTTTCTTCCAAACTAACAAAATGAGTAAGTACATACATACATTAACATGTATGTCTATGTGTACTTTGTTCTTGTGCCATAGCTGGTGGGCGGGAACTTAGAGAATCGAATCTAACATCTTGTCATTAAAATGCATGGTTGCAGTAGGCGCTAGACGCTGACGCCTAGGCGGTACCTAGGCCGCTAGGCGGTGACCTATAAAACAAAAAAAAATGCATGTGTGTGGGTGTATGTCATATATATATATATATATATATATATATATATATATATATATATATATATATCTTAGTTCTCTTATATAAATAAATAAATTTAAATATATATAAATATAATAATAAAAAAATTAACAAGGCCGACTCATTCGAGTTTACTCGATTAACTCTGCAGAGTTGGACGAGTTAACTCGGCCGAGTTAGGCGCTAGGCGGCTGGCCACCCAGGCAGACGCTTAAGGAGCAATTAGCTTCGGTCTAGTACGCCTAGCGCCTAGGTGGCTTAGGCGGGGATTTTTGGAACAATGTTAAAATGCGACGCAAATTGTGATACAAGTATAAAGAAATAAATTTTCAATTTGCTACTAGTTATACCTTTTAACGTAGAGATAAGCTAGTCTTGAGAATTAGTAATAGAGCATATCACATGTCTGGGACTGCCGGACTAGTAAGTGCTATGAAGGAAATTATTAGGCAGTGGCTTGAAGCTGAGTCCAATGTAATAAGTTCTAGATCTAATTCCTAATTACTATGTAGTAGAGGGGTTGCCCAAGAAAAGACAGGGATAATCGGTGTCGAGAAGAGTATGAAATTTGAGTTGCAAGATTGTGAAACGATACTTAATTGTGGTGAACTTAGGGCCTTAGTTTAAATGTAGGTGTGTAGGTAGTATCACCAAAGATCTTTGAGATGAAATAATAACTGGCTGTTCAGTTGGAAGGAATTGAAATTTCTTTTTTACCTAATTTTTTGACATGTAAAATTACATTGTTTGTTTGGAGAGAATTGCAATTCCACGGAATTGCAATTTCCTCATTTTATGGAATTGAAAATCCTAGCTCTCGCAAGAATTGCAATTCCAATCTAAATTGGAAGAAAAATTGTGTTGTATGGATAATATAATCATACCCTTCCCTCTTTAATTTACCAAAAAGTGAGATGTTATTATTATTAGGAAAAATGGTCAAATAGGCATCTAAACTTTATTCGAAAAGTCAATTAGACTCTCAAACTTTTAAAAATCAGAATTAAACTCATGAACATGTTATTTAATTGGAGAGAATATAATTACAATTCCACGAAATTGCAATTTTCTCATTTCAGCAATTGAAAATCCTAGCCTTCCCCAAGAATTGCAATTGCAATTCCAATCTAGATGGGAAGAAAAATTGTGTTGTATGTATAATCATACCCTTCCCTCTTTACCAAAAAGTAATTGTTGTTATTATTATTAGAAAAAATGGTCAAATGAGCAACTAAGCTTTATTTCAAAAATCAATTAGACCCTCAAACTTTCAAAAGTAAAAGTTAAACTCATTTACTTGTTATTTTGATGCATTGATGCTCAAAAACTGGTTAGTGACATGTAATAGCATCTCCTAAGGTTCCGGCCACCCTTTGACCATCTCCGGCGACCACCTGACCGAAATCCGGCGACATTGCTTGAGAATGCGACCAAAATGGTCGCCTTATACTCCGACGACCCAACCTGAGAAGGCAACCAAATACGGTCGCCTTCTCCGGCAAAGCAGAAAGCGAAGAAATGGTGGCTTTGCTTGTGGAGAGTTGGAACTGGGTGGCGTTTGCATGGACGCTGGTGCCTCTTATGTTGTGGAGTCAACGGTTCCTATATATTGCACTCTCTCGGCATTCATGTTGGTCATGGTAAACCAAATTAAAAATTTTTATTTTAAACAAAGAAGGAATTTAATCTTGCATTTAGTTCTGATCTCTAATTTTCAATAAGTTATAATTTTAACCATCAATTTAAGTAAACTATTTTTAAATGTTTGTTTAGGATTCATTATGGAGTTACTGCACGATTCGTATTTGAAAGGTGGGTTGGCTTTTTGGAGCTCTATTGTCGAAGAAGGCGACCAAATTTGGTGGCCTTCTTAGGCAGGCTCACCCGAGTTTGGTCAAGCGGTCGTCGGAGGTGGTAGAAGGTCGTTAGAATGGATCGGACTCTGACCGAAACTCTAGTGACCTGCTATTACATGTCACTAACTGATTTTTAGCCTTCAATGCACTAAAATAACATGTTAATGTGTTTAATTGTAACTTTTAAAAGTTTAAGAATCTAATTGATTTTTCAAGTAAAGTTTAGGGTCATATTTGGCTGTTTTTCCCTTATTGTTGTTGTTATTTTTGTTATTGTTGATTATTGTGTGGACCATGGTCCACACAGCTGTGTGGACCATACTATCAAATAATGTACATTCAATATAAAAGTAATTCACATTCAATATAAAAATAATGTACATTCAGTACAAAAATAATGTACATTTAATACATTAAAAATGTACATTTTATTATGGTCAACACAATAATCTGCCTTGTAGTTGTTGCAAGGCCATTATAATCTTTATATCATTTTTTTCCTTTCAATTCTCATATTTACCATACACTTTTATCTACCAAAGAATTAAATTTGAATTTCTTCACAATTCCTATCCTCTATATATATATATATATATATATATATATATATATATATATATATATATATATATATATATATATATATATATATAAACACAATATGACAATATGTAGCTCCATCCCCCACCCCACTTGTGGCCCAGCAGACCAGAATAACCCTTTCTTCAGTTCTTGGAACAATTGGTTAAAGATTCTTGGTTTGGACTGTACCATCTTGTATACAGTACTCTACATTTGACTTTGTGATGAAGCCTTGTAACTGTGGAGCATAGCTAGATGCTGGTAACCTTAGGTGCAACATGTTGCCCTAATTAATTGGCACATTTCCACTTTATGGAGAAGTGCTAATCCGTATGGCACATTAAAAGAAGAGTCTACGGACATAAGAGTGACACAAGAGGCTGTCAAATTATAGCATGAATAAATATTTATTTTTAATAATATTAAAAATATATTATTTGTGTATTGAATGTTTATTATTTAATTAGTAGAATATAAAATAATCAATGTCACATCTGTGGTTCTCTCGAATGGGATGTCACAAGATCAAATCCTAGTAGAGGCATTACCTTTTTGTACTTCAATAAGTTGAAAAAGTATATATAGCTCGACATATACATTGTAATAGAGTAGTAGTAGTACTCAAAAAAAAAAAAAAAATCAACCTTTCATATTCAAATGATGTACCTTTAAAAAGTTAACATTTAGCATTTTAGTGTATTAAAAATGTATATTTAATATCTTCAAAAAATGTATATTTAATAATTAAAAAGGAAAAAGTGTCAAATAAGTCCACCAACTTTACATGAAAGGACAATTAATCTCCTAAACTTTTGAAAAGTGAAGCTCATAAACTTGCTATTTTGGTACATTGAAACCCTGAAATTAATTAATGACCTTCGATGGCATGTCAGTAAGATTTCTACAGCTCCAACAATATTCCAACGACGGTCACCACTTCATCCGAGCAGAAGGTGGTCAACCACAATGGTTTACTAAATACAATAAATAATTTTTTGTACACTAAAAATTCAAAATTTATATATGATTTTTATTTATTGTTGAAATACTAATAGTGATTGCAACAATTTTGTTACTTGAACTATGGATTGCCATATGGTTGAGAGGAGCTAGTATGATGCACTTGGCTTGTTTTTTACTAGAATCGGTGTGGAAATCGGTTTGCAGTGTTCCATTTTGGATTTTTTTAGTATCTCTAGCATATGCACCTTCATTGGGAAACAATAAGCACCCCCTTGCTGTGAATTGTCTCAATCCCTAAGAAGAAACTTGGTGGCGCCATATCTTAAATTTTGGAAGCTTCACTTAGTTTGCTCTTTTTCTTTTTTTTTTTTTTGAAGAGAAGGAAGGGCGAAGCCCCAAATAGAAAAATACATAGGAGATCAATCTCCGCGAGCACTTGGCACACCGACCGCATCTCTCCTAACACGTAGCAATAGCTCCAGGAGGGCAAGAAGACAACATCGAGATATCAAACCCATTGCCACAGTTCCTAGCGAGCCAATCGGCAACCTGATTTTGTTCCCGAAGAACATGGCAGCACATCGTATTCCACCTCTTCCTCATCCACGTCCGACATTCGTTAATGAGATTGGAGAGGGGACCACCACCATCAGAATTATAATTAGGATCATTGATCCAATTAACAACATTGACTTAGTTTGCTCATTACACAAGCCAAGAAAGTGCTACTACTGCTTATAACTAGTATGTTATCAACATAGATAAGGAGATAAATGTGAGTACTAGTAGTAGAGTAAATAAACATATATAGATATATCAGACTTTGATGCTTTGAAACCAATTGAGCGTAGATATTCTTGAAGACAATTGAACCATGCATGTGGTGCATTTTTCAAACCATAAAGAGATTGTTAGACATGAGTGGGAAAGTTGTTGTCATTGTACCGTGGGGATTGCTTCATGTATAGATTCTCACTCAGGCAACCATTGAGGAAATCATTGTGAACATCAACTTATCTGATAGACCAGTCATTTGTTAATCAACCTGTCTGATAGACCAATCATTTGTTAGAATAAGAGATAAGAGAAGTCTTATTCTAATTCGTTTGACTACCAGACTGAAAGTGTCAAAATCATTTCTCCTTCAACCTACTTGAAACCTTTTGCAACAAGTCTGGCATTACCTCGTTCAATTGTACCATCAGTTTTCCTACTTATTTAGTAAATCCATTTGCAACCAATCATGGACTCCAAGAACCCACCCTCTTGGACCATGAATAGGTCGAGACTAAAAAACACGACCTGTCTCATGGATGTTGATCCGTGAGACAATTTCATATTTGCCTTATTATTATTTTTGTTGTTAAAAAAGATTTATTAATATGCATATATTATTATATTAATTATACATATATAATTTTCATATAATAATATACCATTCATAACAAAAATATTTCAAAAACATTTTGTAAATAACTAAATATAATTAATTGAAAGTATCTAGATATAACTCAAATACTAATAAAAGATAGCGAAAGCGAAATCATCTTAGTTGGTCGGGGTGTTATGCCACATCTAAGCCCAAACTCAACCAAAATGCTAAGGCAATTTACAAGTCCACAAACATCGAATATCTAACCATAGTATTTAATTATTACAGCCACTAGAAGTCTAAACTAAGGGTCATAGGCCCATAAGTCTATAACAAGAAATGAAGCTAATCTCAAAAGAGGGATAGAACTAGGGATTACTATCGTGCTCACGATCTGATCCTACTTCATACCTGAAAACATTTAAGAATAATTAGCAAAGAACGCTAAGTAAAAATCTCATTCGCAATCGTAAAGATACAATAGTATACATTGATAATCAAAAATTCAAAATAGGTTTTCACACAACACCTCGATAGAGTAATATACGAAAATACGAACAGAATACTCTTTATTAATGTTTAGAACGAGTACAGTACAAAATACATACCCTAGGAGAATCTAGTATACGTGACAGTGGGTCAGAGGTTCTCGGTCTCTTTAACTATTATATAGCAGAAACAGCCAGAAGTCCCCTCCCTTGCATTAAATGCGCTACTTATATGTGGTTTAGCGGACAGGTTTCGGGCCGGCGGCATGTCAAGCATGCACTGACCTAAAATACGGCCCTACAGATGAAGGCCAGATGCAAGCCCCTAACTAGGGCAAGACTCTGCAGGCAAGTACCTCCCGACAGAGGTCGGGAAGGCCCGGCCACCGGGGTCAAGGTAAAGTCCCAAGAGTTTGGCTGCTCCCGACCCATAAAGGGCGGGATACCAACCTGAACTGCCCGCTCAGGCCAGGCCGCCCGCGAGGGCGATACGCGAAGATAGACCGGTAGGTTAAAATAGATCGGTACTTATTTTTAGGTCGGGACGTCCTTCCCGGGATACGTAGACCGAGAATTTCTCCCTATCACACCTATAGATATATGTCAACGAAACCATCACCAAACAGATCTCAAGAGACTCAAGCTCAACAACATGAATAAGGTCCAAACCAATTACTCATCAACAAAATATAATGTCAAAGGAAGCAACTCCAGAATTCAACAAGACGAGAAACTCCATAACATATACTCAATAAAAGACAAAAACCTCAACAATTCAAGAGATACGCGTAGAAACCAACCAAGCATATTCAAATGCTCATACACAAGGAAACACATATATACATGCATACATAATATAGGGTTTAAGGCCAATTTCCATCCTTACACCAGTCCATCTGAAACACCAGTCCAACCACAACACCAAATTGGAGCCGAAACTCTCACCGCCTGCTTCTTTGGACCAGGCCCGAAGCTCTCACCGCCTACTCACATATATTATCAATTCACAAATCACAGGATGCAAAGCTCAATAATCGCCTACTCAATATTATCTCATACACAAGAGCCAAAGCTCAAATACCACAAATCCAGGGGTTTACACACATATATAGAGCTCAAAGAATCATTCTCAAGAGTCTAAAGAATCATAATATATACCAAAGATCATACCCAATACCAAAGGAGAATATCCATACTTATATATGCACATTTGTGAATAAATAGTAGAACCAATACTTCTAGAAGATAGCCAAAGGATCAACTCAAAGATTCTCAACAATTACTCAATATAGAGGTCAAGAACGATAGATTAATACACAACAATCGAAGCAAAAGGCTCAACATAACTTTAAATAGACACATCTTGAACCAGAGATAGAATAAAAATGCACTGGAGATCACAATACGTATTGGAACAAAATTCAAACTCAACTAATGGTCAAGTGTGGCGGTAGGCCAACAACCCCCGAGTTACACCACTAGTTCAAATAGTAAAGGTGAACGGGAAACACAACCCCGCTACATACTCCCTCTAATCAACTAATGGGCCTCCCTCATGGTAGAGGTTGTACCGTGAGTGTGCACCGCCAGGCAGAAACAGACAGCAGATGTCTCAGACTCGAATCAGACAGTATCTCAAACAATAGCTCAGACTATGAGTCATAATACACATTTCCAGAATCCAATAAATCAAATAAATTCCTTAGAACAAAATATACACACCAAGATTCAAGAATAACCCATATAGCTCAAGAATAACTCAAGAATTCACTCAAGAACAAGACATAGCTCAAGAAGATCCAACAAATACACTTAGGGATTCCAAATACACACCAAGTCATATAATAGAGTCAAAATATATTTCCAAGACATGGGATTTTACCTTTTTAAGCTAGCTAGTAACACCAAAGCTTTCCAAAGATTACCCTAGCATGCCATCACCACCTTGATCATCTAGGAACCCCAAAGCTACAATAAGGAATAGCTATAAAGATTAAGGAAGAAGGAGAGAAAATGCAATAGAAGGGTGATTCTTACCATGTCTTAGCATGAAGAGTCATAAAAGATGAAACTTTACTTGTTTTTCTTGAAGTAGGAAGAAGATGAATTTCTATGGCTTTTGGGTTGAAAGTGGCGTGAAGGAGAATAAAGGAGAGATGTGAGAGAGTGTAGGGTATTAGGTTATTTTATCTTTGTTGGATAAGATATGCTAGGTGTAATCATATACATATATGTATATATGCATATTAGGTTAGAAGAGATAAGGTATGGGCCATTATATAAATAGAAAGTGGGCTACCCCTTTTATATAGAATTTATCATGAGAACAAGACTTATTCTTTATGGATTTGGGCCAATAAGAATTTAATATACATACATATGCATAAGTGGAATAAAAAGCCTTAGAAGAAGTATTCTTATACATTATTTATAAGAATTGGGCTTTTAGAACAAATTACATATTCTAGGATTGATTAATTAAATCAAGGAGTTGGGATAAATCAAAGAATAATTCCTTAGGAAAATAACTGGCTAGAACGGTTCGGTTTAAATTATTTCGGGGTGTCACAATCACGGTTTTCCATTTAAGGTTTTTCACAGATTGGGAGTAGCACGTGCATTCTCAGTCATCAACACAAGCAATTAGAGCTTTGTTACCTGTGGAATCACGAGTCATGTGCCTTCGGATCATAGAATGAGTGGATTGAGCGCGTTCAGGCTTGGAAAAGTCAATGAAAGAAAAATCAGGATCAGAATCGGATGGGGGAGAGGTGGGATCTGCAACATGGGTGTTTCGCGGACGTGTCAGAGTTGTGTCCCTTACTGGAAGTGGGACATGGTCGTGACACGGCAGCAACACGCCCGTGTTGATTATTGTAGTCATAGTAGGAGCCGTGTTGCGGTCGTGTCACTCACTGCAACGGCGACACGGGTGCGACACGCCGACGACACAAGTGTTTCATTTTTCTAGTTTTCCAGATTGCTTGGTATGCGCACGATATCCCATGATTTTGCATTTTGAGTCTTAGTAGAGACTAGTTGCAAAAGGGAAAACATACTCATCAAATCAAATATGGCGAATGGTTAGAATTTTTTCAGTATGAAGATTCAAGCAACAATATCCTCTAAAAGACTCTAGGTAACCTAGGAAGACACAGGGTGCAAAAAAGATACCCTATTTTGTGATGAATGTAGGAACGAAGATAGGGAAAATATAAAAAATTGAAGACACGGAGGAACGAGTAGTTTGAAGGCTTTTTGTTGATGATCTCATATGGGCTCAGATTGTTTAAGGTTGTAGATGACATACGATTAATCAGGATGGATGTTGTTTCGTAGGCATACGCCCAAAATTTAGTAGGGATAGAGGCTTGGGCAAGTAAAGTCAGGACATTTTCAACGATATGTCTATGACGTCTCTCAACATAGCCATTTTGTTCATGGGTGTAGGCACATGATTGACGATGGTTTATACCAAGACTAATAAAGAGTTTTCCAAGTTTCTTGTATTCACCACCTAGATTAGTTTGAATGGCTTAGATTTTATTTTAAAAGGTACGCTCAGCTAGTGCTTGAAACCGATGAAAAATAGCATAAATATCTGTTTGTAGTTTCATGGAAAAGAATCAAGTATATATAAAATATAATCATTAACAAATATAAACAAAAAAATGACCTTTATTCGATAAGACCAGGGATGGTCCCCAAATGTGTGTCTAAATTAAATCTAAAATAGAAGAACTATATGTTGGGATCCTCTTTAGAGGAAATCGTCAAGGCAGAATAAAGAGAAGTACTAGTATTGGTTGACGACTTTGACAATTGGAGTTGGATCGTGCCACGACTTGCTCCACTCCATAGTTTTCAAGGCCAAAATGTTTTTAATAGGATTCAAACTCGTGCATTCTAGCAATGATAACTTAATCTTGTCCATTGGATCATATACACTCATGTATATAGTGGAAGCAAATAACTTACAAGACTCATGACAAAATGAACTCTATAATACAATAATTCGAACCAAAATAATGTCATGATTTGTCTTTTGGGTCTAAACTCTACACTCTAAAAATAAAATAGGAGATTTCTAAAATTACAAATTGGTTCATCAAAACTATTACAATATTATTCCTAACACTTTTTACCACATTTGGTCCCCGACTATTAAAATTTATAAATTTGGTCCCACGACTATTAAATCATTGCCACATTTGGTCTTTCCAACCTAAATTTTAGTTATCGATGATTCTAATATTTTTTTCTTAAACTAATTATTTTCCCTCCCAAATTTACTTTCTTCGTATTTTTCCAATGGGACTAAATAAAGTTATAAATTATATACTTTATCTACTTTATATTATAAGTTAATATTTGAACTAATGATATTATGATTACATAATACAAATATTAAATACAAACTTTAATAATGTTAAAATCTAAGTTAAATAAATTAAATTTATATTACAAATTTAATTTCACAAACACTGAATATTTTTTACAAGGCAAAAACTTGTGTGAGACGGGTTGGGTCGGGTCAAAATGCACATGTAATACTTATATGTACAAATGTCATACTTATATGCTCAAATATAATACTAATCAGGAATAAAAAGTTTATTACTTATAAGGGTAAATGTAATACTTTTAAGGGAAAATACATATTGTTACATTTCGATTTAAAATTATTACATTTTTCTTTAAAAGTATTATATTTTCCCTTATAAGTAAGAGCACGTATCAACATTACTTATTATGAAAAATTTATTACTTTTTCTCTTATAAGTAACAAAAATTGTATTCTTGATTAGTATTATATTTGAACATATAAGTATGACATATGCATGTTGCTTCAACCCGACCCGACCCATTCATGAGACGGTCTCACGAATAAGGATTCATGAGACGGTCTCACACAAGTGTGACCCTACAAAAATACAAATTATTTAATTAGAAGGGATAATAGCTTTTAATTCTTGGATTAGAGAATATCCAACTTAATCTGAAAATTTTAATATATAGTTGAGAATCAAATTTGGCAAAGATTTAAAAGTTACACCAAATCTGAAAATTTTAATAGTCAATGACCAAGTGTGGCAAAGATTTAAAAACCGTGACACAAAATTCAAAAATTTTAATAGTCGACAAACAAATGTAAAAATGGTGTTATACTCATGTGTCAAAGAGTGAAAATAACTCAAAAAATTATTAAATATATCTTCCATAAAATGATGTTACATCAAGCTTACTTATTTCCTGCCTCATCCGAGGAACGTAAAAGTAAAAGTGTAGAACGGTCAGATTGGCTTTCTACGACCAAAGATCAGAATTTCTATTTCTTTGTGCTTACAATCATCAAATGAGAATCTGTGTGCGCTGCTTCTGTTTGAACTTAAAATTACTGGAAATTGGTGCATTGCTCAACAAATTCACACCTTGTACTCATAAAAAGAATGTTGAATCTGAACAAATAAAATCCCGGGAGCAATTAATACATCCGGAGAAATAAATAAAATTACATGTTAATAAAAATGACAAGAATCGTATGAACAATACTACGTTAATACACTCCTACGTCCGTCTTAATTAATAATTAAAACCACAAATCCTCAATAAATCAAACCCCCAGCTCCCGCATGCAACACAAAACAGGCATAACAGGACAGATTTAATTCCTTAGAACAAAGAGATCAGTGCAGATATTGCCACCATCACCACAGCAACAATCAGTTTCGGTGCATTGCCCAGAGTTCCAGACGAGATTTCTTGAGGCCTAAGAAGCAAATTCAAGCAATTAAAATGAGCTCGATCGAATGGAAAACCTCTAGAGGAAAGATGGGAGAAAAGGGTTTAATTTAATTATATACGTACTTCTGCATCTTCTGAAGGGCGCCACAGTAGAGGGCGTTATCTGGAATTGGCAACTCGGTCTTGTTTGTCACCTCGGGATTTACAACTCTGAGGTATGTTTCTTGACCGAGGTACCAGGCATCGAGGTTTTCAGTTCTCAGGTTCCAGATTCCTACGTTGTCGAGGGAGATTAAGATTGCTGTCCATGCCCCGGGGTAAACCTAAACAACACAAGACAACACGAGGGAAAAGACTTCAAATGTGGGTAAGTTGATGTAACATAACGCATCAGAACTTTAATTTGCCAATATATGCGAGTTAAAATATCTTACAGATCACAGTTAAAAATCAAACACTTTATGAGACTGATTAAGTACATTCAATTATGAAATATGAACAATCTATTTGAATAAGCTAAAATGCTTCGGGATTTATGTAGTCAGGGTAGATCATCATTTCTTGAATTTCTTGAAGATGCACATTTTTATATTCTCTTTTTGGATCCTTACTGTGGGCATAGGCCGGTAAAGCACCCTGGCTCTCGAAAATGTGTGGCAGTTTACATAAGGAAATAAAGTTGCCTTCGCTACTAGCTATAGCTTTTGGCATAATGATAAGCGTTTGATCCTAACAAGTGGTATCAGAACCAGGAAACGGGCAATTTCAGAGACGGTTGAATTTCTTAATTACCTGTGCTGTAGTACGAGCAATTCCATCCCACTTGTTGTAAGTTCCCCTGCTATTCTCTGTCCACTCTCCGTAATCCATCCTGTGAAAGGATTAGGAAAGGAGTTAATTAACAGAAAGTTCAGAAAATATGTTTTGCGGTAAGTAGTTAAGATACACAATGAACATCACTCGGAGCAAGGTCATACCCAACAACAAAAAAGGCGTATCCACTCAAGTGGTAGGTGTGCACCTTTGTGTCATTGTTCTGCAGTATTATCTCCATAAATCCCCTAAAACTACCATTTATGACAGAAGTCTCTATCTTAGGTGGCCCCGTAAGTGGTTTGGTGGGGAAATCAAGCTTATACACCCCTTTCACCTTAAACCAGTCTGCAAGCCTTATTGGCGTCTTGGGATTTGCAAACGAAATCCCATTAATGGTAGTTCGCTGTTTCCCGTCAATCTTCATTGGTGGCTTGTTCTGTATCACATATAGCTCGGTCACATTTATTGAGCCATATCTAAAAGAACCTTGAGGGTTTGGACGGGCACCACTGGCAGTCACATTCCACCTGGATAAACACAAATTTTTAGCAGTGGACAGAAAATATTGAAACCTATTCAATCTAATTTCAGAGATAACTCATGAAACATAAATTTACAGTAAATAATCCACAATGGAAGAAAAACAGTTGAGATTGATAAACCACAAATTCCGTTATGAAGACAGTCCTAATTTAAAATTCACGTGGAATATCTCTTAGTTGGACTGCACATAGTATACCTTTACATGGCTCTGATACCAAATTAAAGCATGTGCTCCATCTCAACTAAAAGCCTAAGCTGATAGTTGGACTGCACATATTATATTTATGCTCACAATAAGAATGAGGGAAATGAGTTAGAGTTCACAAGTATTGATGAAACAGACCTTATAGACCTTTTGATAAATGTGTTTAAAGAATTGAAGAAATAAACCTTATAGATCTCGCCTGGTTCATGGAGTAGGTTTTATCATATTGGTCCTGTGGTGGGTCCGGGAGAGGACCATGCGCCTTCCCCTTTGAATTTGTGTATTTTAATATGGCGACCCCAGTGACTCTTTGCCATGTAGTTTCATTCACAAACCTCGCACTCGCAACAATATAGTAATCAGAACTTGCATTCTGATCGGTGGTTAGCAAAAATGAGTATGTTTGTCCAACGTGAATATCTAAGCTAGTATAGTTCTGCTGCACTGTGTATGACCCCTCCGTTTCCGCTAGAAGCAGGTTATGACTCTGAATTCTGAAGTTCAAACTCGTTGATATCCCGACATTACTTACGCGGATTCTGTAAGTTTTCCCTGCATAAAGAATAAAATCGCGGAGCATAAAGATATAATTGTTACTTATCAAGATTGAAGAAAGAAAGATTACTAGCTAATGTTTGAACTTTCCCTTTAAAAATGGTAATAGATTTTATTACATGCTCATATCATAACTTTCCCCTTAACCTGGAGCAATTTAATATTCATAGGATTATTATCATACTGTTTTTTTTTCAACATGGATAAGGGATCAAGAAAAACATTAAGCATTTACAAAAATCAAAAGTAGACATATGGCTGTGTTTGGTAGAGCTTATAGCTTATTTTAAGCTACAAAAGTACAAATAAGCTATAAGCTCTATTTGGTAAAACATGAGAAATTTAAAATAATAAGCTATTGGCTTTTTAACTTTTTTTCCTCTTTTATTTTTATTAATTTACAAAAATGAGACCATCTACCCTTCATTAATCAAAATTCTAATATCTTAGTTTATCCTTTTATGTCTTTTTACACTTATCAACTAATTCAACAATTAATTTTACCAATAACTTTAATTTCAATTAGTTACTAGATTTTCAGCTTTCAAATTTCAGCTAGCTTTTCAACTAGGTGTGCCAAACAGAGCCATAAAATGTTAGTCTAAACTCGGAATCATCAAGAAGCGAAAAGGCATAACGCTCTTTCTGAGTTCAGAACACGCTCAAATGGTCCATGATCCAACCTCAGCTCACAACAGAAATAATGATCTATCAAAATAAATTTAAGAAAAAGGAACGAGTATTTTCAAAGTAAAGAACAGAAAGTTACACAACTAAATTAGAGCAATAAACAGGCCATCTTGATCTGAAATGAAACATCAAACAAATTACTACTGTCACTAGATATCACTACAGGTCAGCGGTGAGACGTAACTTACCGGGGTGGACTGTGATTGTTTCATAGTCAATACCATCAGGGACAAGAGAATTATTGTATCTGTAAGGCCCTTTGCCATTAATAAGAACACCATCAGGCATGCCAAGGCTTTTCCCGTCATCAAGAGTTTTCCTCAGGGCCTACAGCAAAACAAGCTAGAAATCAGTAACAAACACCTCAGCAAAGATTTCAGAGAAAGAAATCAAAATGTCTGTGCCCACTAACCGTGTGATTTCGGGTGTACCAATCACCAATCATAATTGTGATATCCCCATCAGGGGTATCAAAAGGAATTGGAATAATTTCTCTGTTGTTAACAGTAATACCACCAAAACCCCCTGCTGCTCTCTGGAAATGAAGGGAAGGGAAGTAGAAGAAACTGCCAATCTGATCTTTGACCTGAAATTGGTAGGTCCAGTTCCACTTTGAAGGAATGGGACAGTTAGTACCAAGCAACCCATCTTGCCAAGAACTCTTCCTCATTTGAATACCAGACCTGTCCTCATTTACCAAAAAAAATTTACAAATTAAATGGAGATTGTCAGATTGAAGAACCCTATTTAACTTAGACTAGTGGGAAATTCTTTTCTTTTTTTAATTTAAAAATCTCCCATGAAGTTTACAATGAAAATCCTACCAATGCATGAGGAGGTCTTCATCCAATTTGTTGTGTACATTGACAACAACATTATTGTTAGTAGTTACATTCATAGTAGGGCCTGGAAACTTCCCATTGATAGCAATAACCTGGAAAAATAAAAAAACATGAACCAAGGCACTACTCAAATCAACCTTAATTTCATCGAAAATCAAGAACTAGAAATTGAAGACCCAGCTAAAAGCTCAAAACTTTAACCCCAAATTCCATAGATCTAAACCCAACACCCCCAAAATCATAAGTCTTGAAGCCAACCCATTACCCAGAACAGTCAAATAAGCATATAGGGAAGAAAATATTCAAAAAGGGCAAAGAGTAGAGAAGAGATCTGAAGCACAAACCTGTTGTTCCACACCAAGAGGAGAGGCAGTAATGTAGGACACTTCAAAGTCATAGAACACAAATGGATCTTCTGCAGAACAGAAGCCCAGTAACAAGGAAATGCAGAGTAGCAGAGGCAGCATTGACAGAGAGCCAGTGGAAACCATTGTTGATGTTCTAACACTTGCAGAAAGCTCAGAGCTAAAAACAAACTAAAAAAGGCAATAAACAGAAAGGTTTTAGCTTTTGCCTTTGTGCTAACTGCTTACATTATCAGATAGAGGGAAGAAGCTGAGGAAGAAGAAAGGGAGAGCTTATGGGCGTGTAATGTGTGAATCTTACAGTCAGAACCCTTAAAAACAACCTTTTTTTTTGGTTGGGCAGGTACTTAGCTTGAAGCTTTGTCGGCTCAAAATGGCTTAAAAAATCAAAATCATTAACCATAACTGCAAGTAATAATGACCACAGCACAAGCAAGAAACACTACAGCTTGGAAAGTGAGAATATAAATCTGGCCTTATTTTTATATAAATATATGTGAAATAATGATTGAATTTATAATTTTTGTACAAATATGTACAATTACGATATTTTTATGAATCTTTTAAAGCAATTTAAATTAAAAAATTTTAATCTTTCATCTCAATTGTATGAGTTTATAATCAGGAAAATAACGATTATTAGTATATATTATGTAAATAATATAATCAAATTTTATCTAAAAAATATCTCAATTGCAGATATTTTACTTGTTTATTGATTTAATTGTATATCTTTTAAATTTAGTGACTCAACTGCACAGAATTAATAAGTTTAGCAACCAATTTATACTTTTTCATTTTTATATATGTTTGCATTCTGATTAAATGTAAATATTTGTTGAATTGACAAGATTTATTTAGTTTGTATTACCTTTTTACCGCAGTTGAGTATAAATGATTAAATTATGTCCAGTCAATCAATAGTTGAATTTCCTGTATTCATCATTTGCAAATACTTTAATCTTTTGAGTACAATATATTTTAACAACAGATAAAAAAAAACTATTAAAAAATTGCATTATAATTCTATTAAATTTAAGAGACTTCTAAAGTGTTGATCTAGTACTGGTTGCTACAACAAAGAATAGATAAAAATATTTTGAAACTTGAACCGGATGAATTAAATATTTTATACCCACAATATATTAATGCACTATGTATAAATACTAAATATTTGTAGTTATACCCAATGTAAGAAAGATGTAGATCAGCACTATATGTTATTTCATAAAGTATAATGTTATAATACCCAAGACCTTGTGGTCAAGCGGCATAGCTGTGACTCTTCCAAGTGAGAGGTTATAGGTTTAATCTCCAGTGAGAGGCTCTTTGTGTTTCAATAGGTTGAGAAAATATGTATGTTAAAATACAGTATACTCAACATAAAAAATAATAACTAATTTATTAGCACCTCTTGTTAGTTAAACTTTTGAAATTATAATATTACTCCAGTCAATTTTTATTTTTATGTGTAACATTACAAAAAACAATCTACATAACATATTGTAATTGATTATAATTTTTATATACATTAAAAGGAGTAAATACCAGTGGAGGTCCTCCGACTTTGATGGCACCGCCACTTTTAGTCCTCAACTTTTAAATTAACCACTTTTAGTCCTCTGACTTTGATGGCACTACCACTTTTAGTCCTCAACTTTTAAATCAACCACTTTTAGTCCTTTTACTTTTTGTTTCTAGCCACCTATGGTCCTTCCTTTACAATTGGACATCTAATGTCATTTTCTCAAGGGCAATTAAGTTATTTGGTCCAAAATTTAGTGTTAACAAAGGCGAGTGGAGAATAGGGTTTCTTCAATTATTCTGATGAGGAAACATAGTACTTAATACATTAATTGTGAAATGATTGAATTGCCCTTTAAAAATGACATTAGATGTCTAATTATAAAGGAAGTACCATAGGTGGCTAGAAACAAAAAGTAAGAGGACTAAACGTGGTTGATTTAAAAGTTGAGGACTAAAAGTGACGGTGACACCAAAGTCGGAGGACTAAAAGTGGTTGATTTAAAAGTGGAGGACTAAAAGTGGCGGTGCCATCAAAGTCGGGGGACCTCCACTGGTATTTACTTTTAAAAGAAGAGAACATTACTTAGATCTCAACATTTGGATACAATTAGCATAATCTAGAAGAAACTTTTGCCGACTTATCAAGGCTCCTCTAATAACTTTTTGTATACATGAATAATAAATTGTTATTTATTTTTTTCAGGTACATGAGAAGTTAGACAATGCAGTCCTAGATTCCTACCATACTACATGACTTTTATTATTTTATGAATAAAATTGTTACAAAGACTTCTCTTGTAGGACATACAAACTTTTGTTTGCATATTGAGAATTCCAGTCCCATTCACTAGATAATGTTGGGTGGGAATTGGTATTTACTACGAGGACTTAACTTCCATATTGTTCAAGTTACAAATTTATAAAATTACTTCTAAATAATAGATTCTATTATTAATAAATTAAACTTGTGACTCTCACTCAATTATCTGTTTTGGAACTAATAATGATAACATACCATGTTAGTAAATGAGGGATAGAATTTTGTACAAGCAGCTTAGTTCAGTTATTAGCTCAGAGATAATACAGAGTATTATGGTAGATTATGAACAAAGATACATAATCAAACTCTAACAATCACAGTGTGGAGTTTCACTCACTGTAATGGGTTCCTGGTGACCACTAGACACTAGTTCTCCAACATAATATCTCATTGAGTCAACATGATTTATCATTTTAACTATTTTATATGACCGGGGTGGGGACTTTAAGAATTAAGAAATTTTGCCTTATGTAAAGTTGTAAACAATGAATGAAGTAAAATAGATAGGTAATTTGGGGGTGTTATTGAGTGGAACAGACTCATTCATCATTAACTAAACGTCAAAAATTAACCCAATGGAGTAGTTCAAGTGGCAAGTGAGCTCTCTTTGTAGTGAGAAATTTCGGGAGAACCCGGGTCCAATTCCTAGAAGTGATTCTCCTTTTAACTTTAGTTATGAAACAACCTTAAATCTCCCCTTTTAACTTTAGTTATGAAACAACCTTAAATCTTCAGACATACAATTCAGCGAAGAAATTAGTCATTATATCCGTAGATAGAAACCTAAGTTACACACACAAAAAAAAAATAAAGAGGTACGTAGGGGAGCAATGGTGAGGGCGTTCGTACATTAAAGTTTCAGCACATAAAATAATGAGAGGTTATAGAAAGCTTCACATGGTTGCCAACGGGGACCGCAATAGGCCAGGTGGATACTAATTAATGCACAATTGTTGGCCTTTGATTGAGGCCGATTAATTCTCTTCTGTCTTCTATTTTCAAACCCATACCGGATTTCGGAGCCAATATTCAAACTTTAATAATTCAATAATATTTTTTTTGAAATAAATTCAATAATATTTATAATTAAAAATATTAACAACTCCTTTTAAAATAATTGTATCTTTAATTAAGACAATATTCTTCCATGAAAATACCTCACGGATTTCAATCCGTTAAACCGATCAGATAGACTAATTTGAATTTTATGTTATATGAGCTTAGCTACTTAGTAATATTATTTCTTGTCTATGGTGTATTACAATTTTGCTATAAAGTATGGGTGTAAACGAGCCGAGCCAAGCTCGAACCTAAGGTGGCTTGAGCTCGAGCTCGTTAAGGAAGGCTCGGCTCGAGTTCGAGCTCGAGCTCGATCGAGCTTGAAAATTGATGCTCGAGCTCGAGCTCAACAATTTTTGGCTCGAGCAGCTCGATTGTTCGAGCTCGAGTTCGATTTTGAGCTCGAGTTCGATTTTGAGCTCGAGTTCGAGCTTGAATTTGAGCTCGAATTCATGTTCGAACTCAAGTTCGAGTCCGATTTTGAACTTGAATTTAACCTATTTGATTTTAAATTCATGTTTCAATTAAAAATAAATTATAATATTATATATATATATATATATATATATATATATATATATATATATATATATATATATATATATATATATATATATATATATATATATATATATATATATATCGCTCGCGAGCTACTCGTCGAGCCACGAGCCTAAGACATTAGAGTTCGAGCTCGGCTCGATTATTAAACGAGCCGCTCGAGCTCGGTTCGAACTCGAATTTGACCGAGCTTGAGCTGAGCTTTGACCGAGCGGCTCGTGAGCAGCTCGCGAGCCGCTCGGCTCATTTACACCCCTTCTATAGAGTCTACTATACTATATATATATACTAATAAGAGCCAAAGAAAATTAGGCCTATAATGGGTAGAAAAAATGACGGTCAAATTATTAAGTCAAATAAATTATTCAGATTGTTTAAATTTATATTTTTCCTTAAGATTTCCTAATCTATCCTTAATTATATGATTATCCATTAAATTTTCCGTTAAATATTATCTTTTCCGTTAATATTCCGTTAACTTTTAACTTATTCATTACTTTCTATAAGTAAGGTCTTAGGTTCGAACCTCATCTCAATCAAAGTTGGCGTAATTGTTGAACATATACTACGAATATGTTAGTGTATATTATTCAAAAGTAATTAAGTATCCCACTTTATTACTATTACTAGTTTTATACGCGCATTGCGCGAATGGGTTAATGCTCAATGTTTATATTTAAATAAATATTTGAAAGTATATCAATGCAAGATTATATAGGAGAAGTTTATACATGGGTAATTGAATGTCGAATTTTTTTATTTAAATATCTAACTCAAAGCATATGAATCCAATATAATATAGAAAATTCATTATAATTATTACTAAAATAAATGTTTGTAACCTTGTAAAATCGATAGTCTAAATATTTGGTCTAAAAATGATAGTATAAATAAATACTACTTTTAATTTGAATTTTTCTAAGTGTTTTTAATTCTCTTTTGAGTAACATTGTCATTGTCTTCATCTTTACTATTTGTTCTCTTTCTTTTTGTTGGTAGTGTGTTATTTGCAATTCGGTTATTGTTGGTAGCATAGATGACAACGTCATGGAATGAGATTATGATATAGGAGCTATGAACTTTCCTTTAGGTGTTCTGCTTGGGGTTCATTTGGTTCAACCATTATTGTTGAATGAGTTATTGTGGATAAAGAAATCCCTAGTTTAAGAAAAAAGATTAAATAAATTAATAAAAATTTAAATATTATGTATTCCAAAGATATTAAAAGGTAGTTTCTCGCTTCAATTTGCTGGGTAATGGGTTATTTGAGTACTTTCATTGTCAACAAATCCCCCAAGTAGTTAATATGATTGGTTTCAAACTATTCTTTTTTATTTTTTTTCATGGTATTAAAGAAATACATATGTATCATTTTTTGGTGTAACTATTAATTTATTTAATTCAATAATAGTAAAATAGAGTGATTCCGCTTCAATTTGTTGGGTTATTATTTGAGTACTCTCTTTGTCAACCAATCTTCAAGTAGTTAATATAATTAGGTTCAAATTATTTTAAATTTTTTTTCATAGTATTAATAAAATACTTGGTAAAATAAATATATAACATTATTTTGTACTATAACTTTGATATTTAATTACAAGATATTGTAAAAATAAGATAGTAAACAATGTAATGAATATCAATTGATAAATTTGAATGTAAAGAATCTTTGCATGAGAGAAAATAAAGACAGTATAACTAATGAAATTATTTCTCTTATTTAATTTAATTTTTTGATAATGAATAATTTTTTAAAATAAAGGTATTGTAGACACATAATTCTAAATTAAAGAAATACATATGTATTATTTTTTGTTGTAGCTACTAATTTATTTAACTTAATAAGAGTAAAATAGAGTGAGAAACTTAATTATGTCAAATTTGATTGAGATGGGGTTCGAACCTAAGACCTTTCTTATAGAAATTAATGGGTAAGTTAAAAGTTAACGGAATATTAACGGAGAAGAGAATATTTAACGGGAAACTTAATGGATAATCATAAAAGTAAGGATAAATTAGGTAATCTCTATTAATAATATTAATTTGAATTATCTTAACCATCTATTTGATTAAATAATTCATCTGAACCATCCATTTGATTAAATAATTTGACCGCCATTTTTTCTACCCATTTTAGGCCTAACACTCTTTGGCTCTTATTAGTATAGTAGATATTATATTAAATAAATAAGTAGTTACAACAAAAAAATAATAATACATATGCATTTCTTTAATTTATAATTCGATGTTTACAATGCCTTTGTTAAAAAAAAAACATTCATTATCAAAACATTTAAAAAGAGATATAATTTCATTAGTTATATTGTCTATATTTTCTACAATACAAAGATTCATTACCTTCAAATTTATTAATTAATAGTTTTTTCTACGCGCTTTGCACGAAAACTTGTGCCTAATATTTAAACTCAATTAGTATATCATTTTGAAATAGATCTAATGCATTTGTAATTATATTTTTTTGAGTTGGCGAAGTTAAATAAATATTCACGTAAAATTTTTGTTAGGGATGTATTTGAAATTAACACAAGAAATACAAATTCATTGTGATGATTGAATATATACAACTGTAATTATATTTTCAGTAAGGGTACTCAACGTTGTATTACAAGTATTTTCTCCTTGTGTTATTCAGTAAGGATATAAATAGTGTACAGGAGGAAAGAAATTACAACTACTGACTAGCCTATAGCCTATAGGAGCCTATTTAGAACAACTAACAAATACAAATAATATCAGCCACACATATGCTTAACACATGTATCTTTCATTGTTTCCAATTTCACATAAAAGTACGTTGCTTAGGTCCTATAAGATTTCAAAATAAAAGTGGAAAATAACTAACAAATTCTTATTAATTAAAATCTAAATGAAAAAAAATTATTATATTTATCCAATATATATATTTTTTTTATTTCACTTGGAGGGGTGTTACCCATAGTGTTCATTACATTGTATTAACTATTTCTGAGGGCGTTTCTCCAACAAGGAATTCCTAGCGCATCGTCATCTAACGAACCCTTTATTTCATCTGGTGGTTCCTTAAGTATGTGGAGACCACTGCCAATTGTGCCAGCCATAGTTGCCAGTTTGTCTGCGGTGATGTTCTGTTCCCGTGCAACCCATGCTATCATCCATATTTCAATTTGTCGTAGTTCCCTCTTGCAGGCTGTTAAAATATTATGGATGGCCGTGTTGTCTGTGTCGTTCTTGTTCATGAACTCCACCACCTCTTTCGAATCGCATTCGAAGACTACTTTTCTGCATCCCAACTGGTTCGCAACTTGGATGCCCCGTAGGAGCGCCCATGCCTCGGCTTGAAGCGGTGTGCAATTCCCAATGGTGTTTACAAAGCCACCTCTCCATTCCCCATTGCTTCCTCTTAAGACTCCTCCGCAGCCCGCTCTGCTATTCGCCAGATTTACCGAGCCATCAACATTCATCTTCATAAAGCCTTCCTGTGGTTTTGCCCAACACATCTTCTTCCAGTTTCTTTGGTGTGCTACCTTTTGTTGGTTCTCAGCTTTGTTGAATGCGCTGTTGATCTCGCACCACTGGGCCATAATCCAGTTTATTTTGGCTTGCACAGGGATAGTCTTGCTATTGAAGATGGCATCATTGCGCCACTTCCAAATCCACCATAACGTGATAGCGAATAAAACCTTGTCATCTCTTGGGTTGTTCCCAATGCTCCTGAGTGATATACCATTATCTACCCATTATAGGAATGGGCGAGTTAAATGACTAGTCTGATGTCTTGGCAGTATTTTCGCCCATACCATTGCTGCTAGGGGGCATTTACGTAGTACATGATCTGCATCTTCAACCGCTTGAGGGCAGTACCAGCATCTATCATCCTCTGTTAACCCTCTTTTCCTTCTATTTCCATTAGTGAGAATTTTCCCATGTCTAACTAGCCAGATAAATGTCTTGATCCGATTTGGGATCTTCAGTTTCCATATACCATTCCATTTGGCTGCCTCTATTGGTGTTCCTTCGCTTGCCGTTATGGTGTATGCTGAACTTACCGAGAAAGTTTCCTTCGAACCTCCTTTCCACCCTGTCAAATCTGCTTCGCCATCCTCTTCAGAAATTATAATAGCTGCCATAGTGTTCAAACATTCATCTGCAGTAGATTTCGAAATTGACTCTACTTCCACCCTATGTCCCAGTATTCAGCCACCGACCTGTTGATATCTTCTGGTGGGATCGGGGAATGTGATATGTTCTGGAGTTGTGTATCACCTAGCCAAACATCTTTCCAAAACAGTGTATTTCTGTCATTCCTCACTAATTTTCTGATGCCATGCTGTAGAGTAGGAACTGCCTTAAGAATACCACGCCATGCATTTGACATATTGGGTTTCGGCCTCCATAGCGTGCAGTCTGTCGAGTGGATAGCGTACTTCGCTTTAAACAACCGGACCCACAAGCTATCTTCATTCATCATTAATCGCCATCCCAACTTCGCAAGAAAAGCTATATTCATCTCGGCGAGCCTCTGAATCCCCAAGCCACCATTCTCTTTACTTCTAGTAACTTTGTCCCACCTAACCAGGTTACACCTTCTTTCCCCATCTAAGTTGCCCCATAAAAAGCTTCTGATTAATTTCTCCATGCTGCTGATGACTCCTGTGGGAATTAGTGTTGTTTGCATTGTGTAAAATGGGATCGATGAGAGGATTGACTGTGCCAACACCTGTCTACCAACTAGTGACAGAGTTTTAGATTTCCATCCTGCTAGCTTACTCTGCATTCTTTCGAGGATCCCTGAGAATGAGTCATTTCTTAATCCGCCATGAATCGAAGGTATTCCTAGATATTTTCCTATATTTGAGACCTTCGGAATCCCAGTCAAATCTACTATCTGTTGCTGCACATCAGGTGAGGTGTTCTTAGAGAAATAAATGCTAGACTTATTGAAATTCACTCTTTGTCCAGACATCATGCAGAATTCATCCAAGTATCTTTTCATTTCTGCAACTTGCACTTGTGAAGCCTCCCCAAACAGCACCATGTCATCTGCAAAAAGTAAATGGGTAAGTATAGGGCCTTGTCTAGTTATCTTAATTCCTTTCCATGCACCCTTTGAGTTAGAATCACATATAATATGAATAAGTTTTTCAATGCAAAATACGAATAGTAAGGGTGAGATGGGGTCTCCCTGTCTAATTCCTCGGCTAGGTTTAAACCATTCTGATTGAGTACCATTCCACGTGATAGCCAGTCTTGAGGAGGATATACAGGTCATAATTCTTTTTCTCCAAGCGTCATTGAAACCCGCCTCATTTAGCGTATTATCAATAAAGTTTCAGGAAAGCCTATCATATGCTTTTTCTAGATCTATTTTCATTACCATCCAGCCTAATGCCCCCTGTTTCGTATTCATTGAGTTTAATGCTTCCTGAAATACAAGGATGTTATCTGATATTTGCTGGTCGAGAACAAAACTCGATTGATATGGACCAATCAGTTTCTTCAGTCCTGCTTTCATCCGTGTCGCCATGACCTTGGTTAGCAACTTATATGAGACATTGCATAATCCTATAGGCCTTAATTGGTTCACAGTTTCTGGATTTGGAACCTTGGGGATTAGACATATCAACGTGTCATTGCAGTCATTTGGCAGCATCCCCTCATTGAAAAACTTCATGGCAAATTTTACTAAAGATCTTCCCACTATGGCCCATGCATTCTGGTAGAAGCCTGCGCTGAACCCATCCAGTCCTGGTGATTTGCATGGTTCCATTTCAAAAAGTGCATGCCTGATCTCCTCTGGTTCGAGGGGCTTGTTCATCTCTCGCCATTCTTCATTACTTAGGTTTGGAAATCGGACAGGCATCCGTTGTTGGTAATGCAGATTTTGTTCTTCAGTAAATAGCCTTTCAAAGTGAGTTCGAATATATTCAATAATCTGTTGCTCGTCCGTAATCCAGCTTCCATCCTCTCTTCTCAGTTTGTCGCTTTTATGAGCTCCATTCTTAACCAACGTAGCTAAGTGGTAAAACCTAGTGTTACGATCGCCGGATGTGATCCATTCCTCTCTTGACCTTTGAAACCACAGCATTTCTTCTTGTTGGAGTGTGATCTCAAGTTCCAGTCGTAGCTTCTTGTCCAACTTCATAAGGTTCGAACTCATTTGATGAGATAAACACCGTTGTATCCCTCCTATCCTAGACAGCAGCCTTTTCTTTCTATGAAATATACTCCCAAATATCCTCTTGTTCCACTCAGTAAGCGTTTTAGCAACACGTTTGATATTTATACCCAATTCTTCTTCTAGATCCCATACCGCTTGCACCTGCTCTAGGAAATTGTGGTGAGATGTCCATGCCATATTAAATCTAAAATTCCTTCTTCCCCCCGGTTATCGCCTGGATTAGTGTTGAGGAGCAAGGGAGTGTGGTCTGATTCCACCATTGGTAGGTGTTCTATCATAGCATCGGGGAAACGAAGCAGCCATTCCGTATTTCCAAGTGCCCTATCCAACCTTGCAGCTCTGTAAGATTGAGTGTTCAGTCCTCTTGACCAAGTGAACTTGGCCCCTCGATAGTTTAGATCCATCAGTCCTTCACGGAAAATCCACTCGTTAAAGTTTGTACATCTGGTTTGGTTGAAGCATTCCGAGTTACTAACTTCATTAGGGCCTGTTACTAAATTAAAATCTCCAACTGCCAGCCATTGGTGATGGGAGCCGAGGTTCTGCAATGATAAATCTGTGAACAATCTTCTGCGTAGCATGAGGTTAGGACTGTCGTATACTATTGTTAATAGCCAAGGTTGAGATCTCCTGTCGTCAACCTGCAAATTGACAAATTGGGGATGGGTTTTTAACACGCTGACATTAACCGTGGGGTTCCAGAAAATCCAAATGCCACCCGAGAAACTGACAACTTCCACCCGAACCTAGTCTTCAAATCCAAGGCTGGAACATATAGTATTAGCTTGGCTACCTGACACTTTAGGTTCTAATAGACACACAATCGAAGCATTATACATACGAGAAAATTTTTTCAGAGTGTGGCGAAAGGAATTTGATGTCGCGCCCTGACAATTCCAAACTAAGCATATCATATAAACAAAAGTGTTCAAATTGAAAGATAAGGACAACATTGCAGAAATGGTACTAATTGGGGGACCAAAAGTGCAATTTCCCTTGCTAATAACATGGAAAAAAAATTTTAAAAAATAGTTTAAAGCCAATCATATTAACTACTTAAAGGAGGATTTGTTGACAAAGAAACATTCAAATAACCCAAACAATTGATTTAAAACTCATTATTAAAAATGTCAATGTAGAGCAATAAACACACTTGATGCATTGAAAAAAATGTTGAGACTGCAATGTTGTTAGAATCAATCTTTCAAATTCATAAAAAGAGGAAATTTGAAAAATAACTACCGTTGCAACATTCATTAATCTTGTATCTAAATTACTTATTGTGCATTATTTAAATATATTAGAACTAATATAAATTTACAATTCATTTCATTAACTACAATCAACCTGTTTGGATTAAAGACAAATTCAACATTCAATTACATATGCATGAATATCTCCTATATAATCTTGCATTGATATATTTTGAAATACTTATTTAATAATAAACATTGGACATTATCTCATTTGCACAATGCGCGTGAAGAACTAGTATTATATATAAGACTTAAAATATTAATTATATTTACGATTCTTCTATGTTAATGATAGTTTATTTCTAGCAAATTGTCTATTATAATATTCTTATAAAGTATTATATTTATGCTATAAAGTACTACATTTATACTATAAAGTATTATACACATACACACACACACACACAAGACTTAAAATATTAATTATATCAACAATTCTATTGTATTGTTAGTTTATTTTCTTCGAACTAGCTATTATATGTTTGCTATAAAGTATTATATATAAGGCTTAAAGTATTTATGATATATGTAATTTTATTATGCTATTACTTTATTTCTTACAAATTGACGATCTATTATGTTTTTCTCTAAAGTACTATATTTATGTTATAAAGTATTATACATAAGACTTAAGTATTGATGATATATGTAATTCTGTTATGTTATTATTTTATTTTATGCAAATTATCTATTACAATTTTGTTATAAAGTATTATACTTATGACATAAAGTATTATTTATAAAGTTTAAAGTATTGGTTATATATGTAATTAAGTTATGATCCTTTTATTTAAATTAAATTTGAGACGTCTCACAGATTAAGACGCGTGGGACGGTTTCATAGGAGACCAATCTTTTAATTAATTAATTGTTGATAATCTAATCAATATGTTTTTTTTTTGTTTGGAATAAAATTGGCAAAATGAAATAATATAGTACTCCTTAGTTGATAAATGCATTAAGATTCCTGATATCATGACATTTTATAATTGATTCCTTTTTTTTTTTTTTTTAGTACTACTGACTCTGTTACGATAATTTAATTTTACCAAATAATGAGTTTGTGTTAAGAGTTAACATGTCTTAGGTTATTAACGGATTGACTCATTTAGAATATGATTAGTTTTATACGCGCATTGCGTGAATAGGTTAATGCTCTATGTTTATATTTAAATAAATATTTGAAAGTATATCAATACAAGATTATATAGGAGAAGTTTATACATAAGTAATTGAATGTCAAATTTGTCTATTTAAATATGTAACTCAAAGTATATGAATCCTATATAATATATGAAATTCATTATAATTGTCTCTAAAATAAATGTTTCCAATTTTGTAAAATTGATAGTCTAAATACTTGGCCTAAAAAGCGATATTCTAAATAAATATTACTTTTGGTTTAGATTTTTCTAATATTTTTAATTCTCTTTTGAGTATTGTTGGTTTTACGGCTATGAGACTCGGCTGGCCAACACCATCGTAGAACTTAGAGAATAATATTTGAATGAAATAATTGCACCTTATATTCTAACTTTAGAGAATAAAACGAGCTTCCCCCTTACATTGTTACCCTATGGGGTATTTATACAAGAATAATAAGCCTATTCATGGAAATAAGTAAAATACTTAACAAATATGACTTGAAGAATGTCATTTCTAGGGCTACACAACTGTTATGCGAGTTAACAAATTCAAATTAAGGCAACAACTGCCTCAAATCCGTAACTCTGTGCAAGGTAACCGCCTTTCCCTATGCACCCAGTCGGGCACCGCCTGCTTGGACTGAGCCACTCAAATTTACACAACCCTGACTATATATATGTTCCCTACCCAGTCAGTTAGCGGGTCCCGAGTATTGGTTTTCTCGGGTCGGGTACCCTAATCGGGGTATCCATCACTAGTCCCTCACTTTCTCGAGCTCTTGAGAGGCAATGACTCAGGAAAGTAGAACTATCAATCCGGTTTCCTTCGAGCATCCTAGATGTTCGCATCCTTGTCTATCTTGCAGTGTAGTTGAATATCACCACATTTTTATCGGATCGCAACGGGTCGAATTTTGTTTTTTCCGAATGGTCACACTTTTCCTGATTGGTTCTACAATTGTCGCCATCAATACGGTGTAATCATTGCGCCTCCTTGATTCTCGTCGGTTACCTTTTTGAGATAACAACTGTCTAGCCTGCCAACCTTTACGGAAGGCTGTCTGTCTATCCGATTTGGGACACATGTCACCATTTCCTCGTCCGGCTATCCTTATAAATATCCTTCGATTTTCCCCCTTTCTTCTTTTCAGTATGTCTCCATCCTCCGACACCTTCCTCTCATTCTTGGTTACTCCGATTGCCCTTTTTTCTAGGGGTGGGCACTTCGGGACTCGGTTTAGTTTTTCGGTTTCGGTTTCGGTATTTTGGTCTTACAAAAAATGATACCATTCGCTTTTACAATAAAGTTCGGTTCGGTATGAAACGGTTCAGTTTCAGCTCAGAATTTTTTTGATTCGGTTTAGGATGTCCAATTTTCAACATTCACCAATTTTCCAAACGACACACTACCAAACAATACATATTCGCATAATCTAAAGTCTAAAATATAAATATTACATAATAACAAAACAATTCAAACACAAAATTAACATAGCAATACAAATTGTAAAGAAATACCCTGTTGATAACAAGATGAAGAATCCAAAGTGTCATTTGGAGTGTTTTGTTGATAACAAGATGAAGAATCATTCATCTACACAATTAATATTTGAAAAACAATAATTATTAAAACAATAGTTTTGAAATATTCATAAAAATATTTCAAACACATAGCCTTGTAACAGAAGAAACTGGAATTCGTTCCACTTTAAACTGGAATGGACATTCTAGTTAAACTAGAATTCCATTCCATTTAAACTGGAATGAATTCTAGTAAACTTCTAATTGGAATTTGAATTCCAATTAGAATTCCGAAATTCCAGTTTCAATTATTAATTATTATTATGATAATTAATTATTATTATTTATTTTATATATTTAAAAAAATTGAATGGTTTTCGGTTTGGTTCGGTAAAAAACCGAATGGTTTGGTTCAATTCGGTTTTCACCCCTACTTTTTTCCACCGATCATCTCTCCTTCGCCGTCTTCTTTTCCCCAAAAGGTCAGTTTCTTTCTTCTTCTCCCTTTTTTCCACCGATCATTCCAGTTTCTTCTTCTGTGTCGTCCTCTTGCCTTGTTGCCAAAGTGACACTATTTTTCTGCCACTTCTTCTTCTCTTGCACCGGCGGCCGCTACCCAAGCCATCTCTAGGGCCCAGGTCATGGATAGAGACCCCAGCTACTTTGAGGAGTTGGAGAAACCTATTTCCTGTCGTTCCTCCATTTCTGCCATCGACTTCGCTCATGCCCGTGGTCTATTGGGCTCTACGGTGGAGGTTCAGGAAGCTGATCAGCGATCGATCACCAATCTACCGGAAGGTGGTTTAGTTGGTATACACTACCAGTCGGTTTGCTGCGACTTTTTGAGTACCCATTCCCCCATTTCTCAACACTCTCCTTAATTACTACGGGTTGGTGCCTGAGCAGCTAGTGCGTAACTCACATCGGCTTCTGGTCAGTTTTCTAGTCGTCCTCCATCGCCTTAAGATGGAGGGTTCTCTAGACCTCTTCTACAAGCTTTTCCAACTAACTGCGATTGGTACTAGGCTCTTGAGCATGTACAAATTCGTGCTCGAGATGGTCGCAAATTTTTGGACAAGTTAGAATCCTCCCACAAGTGTTGGAAGGAGGAGTTCTTCTTTGTCAGGCCGGATGCCCACTGCCCGCCATTTCGATTTTCCTCTTACTTGGGCAGCCTCCTACTATCGTCTGGTTAGGAGGTCACCATGTCCTCCCGACCTCTTGCCGCTGGTCAGTGCCTTAGTTGAGGGAGAGCTTATCAATGCTTGTTGCTGGTCTCGCCTACGTGCCATGTAGAAGGCTGGTCTACTTCCTGCAAGCGCGGCCAATATAGGTTTACCTTCTTTCTTTCTTTTCTTCATTGTGACTGCGTACCGTCGCTTGTCTTGTGCTTACTTTTCCACATTGTCCAGGTAATAACGACACTGAGCAGTCGTCCATCAGCTTAGAGGAGGAGTCTAAGCACGACGAACTGATTGCTCACCGTCCTCTTGCTCGCACCATCGTAGCCACTACCGAGGAAGCCATTGTTGTTTCTTCCGAGGACGATCAATCGCCTTCAACTGCCATCATGACAGATCGTAAGGCACTGCTTCGCGTGCAAGGTCTAGCTCGCCTAACTACCGTCGAGAAAGGTAAAGGCGTGGTAACTTTTGGCTCCACACCACCCCCAAGTGCATGCATCTTAGGCCCACTGGTCATCGGTGGGTCTTCAGCTGCTAGCGCCCGGGCTGCCGTATCTTCTAGGTGGAGAGAATCGGCCTCCCCGATTACGCCACCTACTCGTTAGTTAGGGAAGAAGCGCCCTAGTGAGACCGTGATTGAGCCTCCAGCTGCCAAGAGGACTGGTCGGCCCGGAGACCAATGAAAATGAGATCACCAACAAGGGTAAATACCATGTGGGCGACTGGCTAGACAAGGTAGTCTTCCCTTGGGACCTAGACTCCATTGACGGGTTGGACATTGAAGACTTGTTGCTCGGGGCTGCTTGTCGCACTTATCAGGTACCTGCTTTTCATAGGTAGTCTATTCTTATCTCTTCTTTAGCAATTTCTTAATGTTGTTCTTTATTTGCATACAGTCTTTAATATCCCAACTGGCACTTCGTCACCGCCACAAGACCATTTCCTCTGAAATGGAGGTCGTTCATGTCGCTCGAGAAAATCACGGCAAGCATGTAGAGGAGCTGAACTTCCAGTTGGCTACTGCCAACTCTTCACTAGAGGCCGAGCAGCGACGCAATGAGCAGTTGGCGCTGGACCTTCAAACTGCCCGCCTGGTTGCGCTAACTAGCTATAAGGAGTCGGAAGAGTTCTGAAGGGATGTTGAGCAGTATGCGCGAGAGCGTGCTAAGTGCATCGCTAAGGACTGGTTGGCCACACTGGAGGGGTTGAAGTTCTCAGCCGAGATGGGTGACGAAAACTATCAGTTGGGCTTAGCGGATATGTAGAAGACGATCTATGCTGCCCTAGCTAGTCGCTACGAAGGCTAGTAATTGGTTGGCTCCACGAGGGAGGACGACTAGTCAACTCCTGACAATAACTCCAACACCATCCTCTTCTTCTAAGGCTTGAAAAGGTCAGTTGTCGACCGACTTCGCTAGGAAGCGTGACTGGTCAGCTCCTGACTGTAACACCAAACTCCCTTTCTCCATGACCTGAAAAGGCTAGTATTCAACTCGATTCCGTGCTAGTATTTTGTAACTACAAAAAAGTTTTATTACTCGAACTAAATAATACACGAACTAAATATGGCAGCTAAATGCCTACATCGAATAAAACGAAACGACAAAAGGGGATTACAACTACGCTAAACTACTAATAGAATTTCTTAAGTGGTAGGCATTCCAATTTCTAGCTACCTGGCCGCCTTCCATGGTTTCTAGTCGGTATGTGCCAAGGAAGACTATTTTTCAAGACCTTGTAATAAGGCCCTTCCCATTTTATGGCTAACTTCCCCCCTCAGTGGGTCGACTAGCCTCCCGATCTCTCAGGACTAGGTCGCCCATTGCAAAGTGTTTAACTTTAGCTCGCTTATCTTGATACCGCTTGCTGATACTCGACCATTATAGCGTACGCGACATCACGCCTCTCTTCCAGGAAGTTATTCTCAATTTGCAAGCTCTCTTCGTTGCCTTCATCATTATACAACATAATTCATCGACTGGTACTTGGACCTCTGTTGGGACTTTGGCCTCGAAACTGAAAGCTAAGGCAAATGGGGTTTTGGTTGTCACCCGGCGAGGAGTTGTTCGGTAGGTCCAAAGTATCGTCTCTAACTGTTCGACCCAAGTACCGCCCAGCTCCTCTAGCTTTTTCTTCAATCCATCTAGCAAGGTGTAGTTCAAATTCTCAATATGTCCGTTCGATTGGGGATAAGCGACATAAGCCTTAATGTGCCGAATACGATGATGCACGTAGAAGACTGAAAATAACTGATTATCAAGCTGTTGGTCGTTGTCAGTGACCAGCTACTCGAGCAATCCGAACCGATAGATAATGTTCTTCTAGATAAAACGTCGACATTTGTACTCGGTGCTGGTCCCCAATAGCTCGACTTCTGCCCATTTAGTGAAGTAGTCCACCGCAGCTATGCAAAATCGATGCCGGCCGAGGGCCTGCGGCAATGGCCTAAGCAGATCCACTCCCCACTTAGCAAAGGGAATAACAGTCATGACCGACATATAAAAAGAAGCTGGTCAAGTATCTTTTTCTGCAAAAGCTTGACAGGTCGGGCAATTCTTGACTTGTTCTATGCAATCTTTTAACATGGTCGGCTAGTAGTATCCTTGGATGACCAACTTACGAGTAAGCGTGTTGATGGGTGTCGAAACCAACAAATAATAAATACTTACTCTTAAGAATTGTAATTGTGACGAGTAAGGTCGTACCCACAAAGATTGGTTAGACTTATCTTTAGCAATGGACTTAATAAATAATGAAATGAGAATCACAACTTAAATAGCAACAATAAAATGGAAAATGGAAAATAATATCAAATAGCAAATAATAATCAAGTAAATGTCAATGGCAAATGGTATCCAATTCAAGGAATAATATCAGTTTAATTCTAACAAGACAGATATTGATATGCAAGCCAAACTAGCTTTACTCTTTACTAGATTGGTTATGGTTATTAACAAGCTCTAACAACCTGTCTTTCCTTACTTCGTCGGTAATTAAAACAAGCTCTTTAATTACTTCCCTAGTTAATAAACAACCCTAAACAAGCTCTTAGGATTTAATTTACTAACAGCATTAAAGAATTAGAAAGACCACCAATCCTAGCCAACAAACTCACAAGCTCGGTTCATTTAAGCTAGACTATATATCTTCATAACACAAACTGAAAATCAGTTATAATCAAATTGTGCTATTTGCTACTAACATCAGAACACTTAAACAATTACGGATTCAAGGTTCTAACTAGCAATTTAATAACTTGATAATTGAACAATGGGCCCTATTGCAACAATTAACCAAGCAATAATTCATATATATGAATATAACAGAAGATATATAGATAATAAAGTGCAAAGAATAATTTAGGCTAAATAAAGCTTACTGGTCTTGTAGAATCAAACTTCAATAATCCTCGAATTGGAAAAATAAGAATTCAGCAGTACATCGCAGGGATGCTTACAATATATATTTATATTAATCTCATAAAAGAGAAAAACAAAATATATATGTGTTAATTACGTGAGAATGAAAGACAAAGGAAAAAGAATTGCTAATGATGAGGGGTGATGTCCTGACATTACAATCACACTATTTATACTCTAAAGAGGGGCATAAGTTGCGGATGAAATCCTTGTTGGCAGCAATTCACGGACGAAGTTTGCGGTTCGTGTATGAAGTTGTCGTGGTCGTCGCAGCAGTTCCGATTCGCACGCTGCAGTTCGTGGCCACAATTGTCGCTGGCCAAAAGTCTTCAATCTGTTGCTTCCTAATTTCCTACGTATAAACTCAAATCTATATCTATATCTATATAATAATAGAAGTGTCTGGCTCATTTTTCCCGCCCAAGTTCAGGGCATTTTTGTAATATCAAATATTTGGACAATATAATATTTTTGGTATTAATTAATAATTCCTATAAATTTTTGTATTAATATAACATTTTTGGTATTAATTGATAATTTCTATAAATTTTTGTATACATTTAAAGATATATCTTTTCAGGAATTATAACGTTTTTTGTTTTAATTTTGTATTAATTGACAATTCCTATAAATTTGTGATAATTTCTAGACGATGAGGACACTGATTTGCTCTTGAGTCTACTAGGCATTCCATCAAAAATATCATCATCATATTTACCCAAAAAAAAGAATATCTTCATCATAGACTGGTTTATCCTATACTGGATGGCAAAGATGATGTCTTGCTATTATTGTTCTTTGAATCATTACCGGATTTGAAAATGGAATCGTAATCGAAATCATTCATCATCGTCGAGGCCTTATTGTTGGAATTGGTATACTTTGGTCGGCCACCAAAGACATAGTTGAACACTGTACTGGACCCTCGCGATCGTTGAAGAACGGTGAAGACCGGGCAGAGGCCGAGTGACGATCTCCGCCGTCGATCTCATGGGTGTCGATTTGCCACCAGGTCGGAGGCCGAAAGGCAGATGCTGGAAAACCAGATGATGCTGTGAAGCTTTGGGTTGAAATGAAGAGCAAAAGGTGCTATCCAAATAGGATTTCTTTTATGGCTATCTTTAATGGGCTTTAATTTGCAAGTGTAGCAAACCAGGAAATGGAAGATAAGGACATGGAGGCGGATGTTGAGGATATTGATGTCGCGGCGGAGCACCATGTCGCCGATGAAGAATGTTGCACAGGCGACTGCGATTGGTACGTCGATGAAGAAGACACCGCCGGATGATAGGTTCCGGTGATGGTGGTGTTTCATCTCTCCCGTTTTCGTTATCAAAATTTATTTCTTCAATTTATTTGTTCTTCTCTTGCGCGTATACGTGTGTGTGTATATCAATTTTTTTTCCTCTATTGGATCGTATGGCCAATGGTTTTATTTTCTTCTGTTTGATGGTATAGACACAGAGGAAAACATCGAATTGGAGAAGAGAAGCAAATCATTTAAGAGAGTTGAGAATACATACTCAATCTATGTATTGTTGATAGTCCTTTATGGCTATACTCTTCTCATATTCAATGAGCTTTGTTATTTAGCTCTGCTTATGATTAGGTTGAATAGACCAATGGAAACAACTTCTATGCTGTGGAAATTGACTGTTCAAATGGGTTGCATAGTTTGATAATACGTTTTTTTTTATGAAAAGCAATATATTTTTTATATTTAATTGACTGGCATGCTATGTAAAGCACTCTATATCTCCAAGTTTTGGAATTAATTTTTAAATTTTGTATTTTTTATATTCAATTCCATAGGCTTTAACAAAATCTATATCTTGTATTTGAGAGATGTGACATTTTCAGTTTGATACTTAATTTTTATCTTTTGTCTCTCAAAATGCAAAAATGATGGAAAAATATATTTGAATTAATTGAGTGACTAATTTTAAACCCTAAAGCAAGGTGTTTTTTTTTTTTTTGTGTGGGTATTATAATTAATGATGAGTCTCTTGTGTTAATTAATGAATATAGACATTATTATTTATTTTTTTTTTGAATACTACTGACTCTATTACAATGCAGTATCTGTCATATTGAAGGACAAGAATCAATATTGCCTACACTAAGGCTCGAACCCACCACCTCCCGTATAAAGGGAAGGGTTTGATGCCATTGGACTACAAGGTCCTTGGCAGACATTATTATTTTTAGTTTCATTTGTTGGTAATAGGTCGTATAGCTATAGATTTTCATGGCATGTATTGTGTTGTGCAGTATTTAACAATATTTTAAATAGTTCATATATTTACTATTTAGTCTATGTATTGCATAGGTGACATATATTAATCTTTGACTGTGTAATTTTTGACAAGTATCTTACTATTTATGAATTGATCAATTTCAATATAAATGACTAAATGAGCATGATAAAATTACATAAAACAAAATCTAAATAGTGTCACAAATGTATATCATCACAAAATCATTTTCAATTATTCATAAAAAAAGTTTTTTTTGAAAGAACGTAGATGGATATATAGTTATAAAAACAAAGAGATTTTTTTTTAATATCTCTCTCGCTAGGGTTTCGCGAGTCTCTCTCTCTCGCTAGGTTTTTCGCGAGTTTTCTGGTCTTCTGTCCGTCGATTTTTTGCTGTTCTTGTTCTGTTTTTTTGCATGGCGTCTCACGATTACGAATGGTCGTTGGCTAACCTTACTCTTGCTGATCTTGATGATGAGGAAGGGGTACAGCATCTGGGGCAAGTACCTGTCGACCGATCTGCTGCTGAAGTCGAGTTCTACATTGTTGGCCGCTTGGTCTCGAGCAAGCCAGCGAAGTTTGCGTTTCTGAAGGATACTATGGCGACGGTTTGGAGGCCGATGAAGGGTATAAACGCTAAGGAACTCCAACCAAACCTCTATCTGTTTCGGTTCTTCCATGAGAAGGATGTTTTACGTGTTATGGAGGACGGTCCATGGTCTTTCGAGCAGAGCCTACTGGTTTTGAAGCGTGTTATTCCGCCGGAGGATCCTGAATCGGTTATTCTCAATACAACCGATTTTTGGGTCCAGATTCATAGCCTCCCGGTGGGGTTTAGGTCTGAAGTTGTTCTAAGTGCTATGGGTAATTTCATTGGTTCGCTAGTAAAATCTGATGAGCAAAACTTTGATGGATCCATGCGATCCTTTTTCCGTATTCGAGTCGCAATTGATGTTAATAGGCCTTTACGGAAGGGTATGCGCCTGAAGGTTGATAATGGTGGTTGGGTTACAGTGGATTTCAAGTATGAGCGGTTGCCTATTTTTTGCTTCCTATGTGGAATTCTCGGTCATGGTGAAAAGTTTTGCCCCAAGTCCCTAGAGACTACGGACACGGTGACAAAACCTTTTGGGTCGGGATTGAGGGCAGGAGTGAGACGTTCTACTCCGACTGCTGGTCAAAGGTGGTTTGCGCCTGAGACTACTGCCGAGCGCAGTACGTGGAAAGGCCCAGATGAATTTGATACGGGGAGTGTCGGGCATGAACAACTGCCTGTGGCTTTGGGAGAGCCTTCGGCAATTGTTATAGCAAGACAGGTTCCTATACCTAATAGAACCAGTGAAGACGGGGCTGAGTTGGTGAATTGTGACCATACAGATACTAACGGTATGGATGATGCCATTACCGTGATTGATCAAAAACGTAAACGCATGGACACAGGGAGCCCTAGTTTGACTGTTGATATGCAGGTTGATGAAAATTCCAATGATCTTTCAAAAAACTTGTTGGTGGCGGGTCCTGGTGTGTCCCAGGCCCGCCAATCATCATGAGTACTCTATGCTGGAACTGTCGTGGTCTTGGCAACCCACGCACAGTTCAAGAGATCTTGGCTATGGATGCCAAGTTGAAGCCAATGTTTTTGTTCTTAATGGAGACTAAAGTGAGACGCGAGCATGCCAATCGTTTGAAAGTTCGTTTACAGTATGATGGTTTGATGTTTGTTGATGGGGGTGGCCTGAGTGGTGGGCTGGCTTTTTTTTGGCGCGAACGCAATTCAGTGAAGTTATTATCTTTTTCGAAGAATCATATTGATGTTGAGGTTATGCTTCCGAGGGCTGAACCATGGAGACTAACTTGCTTCTATGGTTTTCTTGAAAGGAGTAGGCGTCAATTGTCATGGGATTTACTTCGAGCATTGCGAGGTAACTCTTCGCTACCATGGATCGTCGCGGGTGATTTTAATGATTTAGCATCGCCTATGGAGAAACGGGGTTCGCATCCTCACCCTCAAGCTTTGTTTGAGGGCTTTAACCAGGCGTTGGAAGATTGTGGACTCCTAGACATTGGGATGAAGGGTCGTCCTTACACTTGGGAAAGAGGAAGGGGGTCAGTTGATTGGGTTGAGGAACGGCTAGATAGAGCAGTGGCTGGAGCTGATTGGTGTTTACTACATCCACATACTACTGTTCATAATGTGGACACCTTCACCTCTGATCATTCTGCTATTTTCATTGACGTTGAGAAGTCTCGGGTTAGAAAGCAAAGGAGGCGATTCATGTTCGAGAATGCTTGGATCAAGGATAATGGGTGCAAGGAAATTGTATGTCAGGTTTGGAACCAGACAATGGGTGAACCATTACCCTTTAGACTGAAATGTTGTAGTGAGAAGTTGAAACAATGGGGTGGTGATTTCAGTCAACAACTTAATGCTCAGATTGTTGCTTTGCAAACTCGGTTGAATTTCCTAAGGGGCAAACGTGATCACAATTCTTTAAGAGAAGTGCGCCAATTGGATGTTGAGTTGAATGGTAAACTGGAGCAGAAGAATACTTATTGGCGCCAGCGAGCTAAACAGTTTTGGTTGAGTTCGGGCGACCGTAATACAAAGTTCTTTCACTCCTATGCTACAGGTCGGAGGAAGAAAAACTTATTAAAACGTCTGAAGGATGCAAATGGTTTGTGGGTTGAGCAGGAAGGTTTACCGGACTTGGCGGTGAATTACTTTTCACATATATTTAATTCGAATGGTTCCCACATGGGGAACGAATTAAACGGTATACCGAGCAGGATTACTGCAGAGGATAATCTTTATCTTCTAGGCAGTTTTACGTCCGATGAGGTGAGAGACGCGATCTTTAGTATGGCCCCGGATAAATCCCCAGGTCCAGATGGGTTCAACCCTGGGTTCTATCAACATTTTTGGACTGAAATAGGAGCTGACGTTTCTCAATTTGTTCGGGACTGCATCCAACAATGTCGTATGCCAGAGGGAATGAATGATGCTAACATCACATTAGTTCCCAAGAAGGCTATCCCGGAAAGTATGGGCGATCTCCGGCCCATCGCTTTGTGCAATGTGGCGTATAAAATCATTGCTAAAATGCTTGCCAACCGGTTGAAGAGTGTTATTGGCAGAATAGTCTCTGAAACTCAAAGCGCCTTTATTCCAGGGAGGCTTATCACAAATAATGTTCTGGTTGCTTCGGAGGTCATTCACTTCTTAAAGCGTAAACAGCGGGGCAATTGTGGTTGGGGAGCTTTGAAGCTTGATATGGCAAAAGCCTATGACCGAATGGAATGGGGCTATTTGCGAAAAATGATGGTTATTATGGGTTTTGCGGATAGCTGGATTGATTTGATCATGATGTGTGTTACCACGGTTCGCTATCGGGTGTTGGTGAATGGCGATGTGTCCAACTTGATTATTCCTACGAGAGGTCTCAGGCAAGGGGACCCACTTTCCCCTTATCTTTTCATTCTGTGTGCGGAAGGCTTTTCACATCTTCTTACCTGCTGTGTTCAGAATAAGACCCTTTCGGCATGTACAGTGGCACGGGGTGCCCCGGGAATATCACACATGTTCTTTGCGGACGATAGTCTGGTTTTTTTCAAAGCCACTATTGGGGAGGCTCAAGCTATTAAACGTTGTTTGTTCAAATATGAGGAGTTGTCGGGTCAGTCTGTTAACCTGAATAAATCATGCATGGTATTCAGCAGGAATGTGGGGCATCAGGAAGCTCTTGCAGTTACCTCTGAGTTGGGAGTTGTGTGTGTTGATTCCTTTGGGAAGTATTTAGGCCTGCCTATGGGGATAGGAAAGAATAAAAAGGAAGTATTTCATTTTATTGAGTCTAAGCTTAAGCAAAGGGTGGGTGGTTGGAATAAACGAATCCTCTCTAGAGCTGGAAAGGAGATCTTACTGAAGACTGTTGCACAGGCTCTGCCCACATATACCATGAGCAGTTATTATCTCCCTACTACATTTTGCTCAACATTGGAGAGATTATGAACAAATTTTGGTGGGAGTCTAAGCCGGCGGGAGGAGCGGCATACACTGGTTATCATGGTCTAGAATGTGTGTTCCGAAAAGTTGTGGTGGTATTGGCTTCAAACGTCTTCATGAATTTAATGTAGCACTCCTGGCCAAACAAGGTTGGAGGTTTTTAAATCACCTCGGTTCCCTAGCTGCTTGGTTATACAAAGCTAGATATTTCCGTGACTGTTCGTTTTTGCAAGCTAAACTGGGTGCTAATCCGAGTTATGTATGGCGATCGATCCTTGCTGCACAAAATCTTTTACAAAGGGGTTGTTACCGCAGAATTGGCGATGGAAATACAACTAGTATATGGGATGATCCCTGGTTGCCTGATAAGGAATCCCCTTTTCTTGCTACACCCCGGTCAGCCCAACATGGTTCTGCGACGGTCTCGGCATTAATCGATCCTGTAACTACAGATTGGGATGTGCCACTGCTTAAGGAGTTGTTATGTGACAGGGATGTTGCTCTTATCCTGAAAATCCCCATATCCCCGTCGTTTAGCGACCAGTGGTGTTGGAGAGGTGATGTCCTGGGAATTTATACAGTGAAGCATGGTTATAGAATGCTGATGGAGAATGCAGTTAATGTCCCTGCGCAGTTCACTGCATGGCGATTATTGTGGAAGCTCAAACTTCCGCCGACAGTTCTCAATTTTATTTGGAGATGTGCCCGTGACATTCTCCCCACAAGTACGAATTTAGTTGGTCGTGGTGTTAACATTGCTCCTTTATGTCCATTATGCCACTCATATCAGGAAACACCATTACATCTTTTCAAGTATTGCTCTCACACATGCAGGTTTTGGGACAATATTTCTGATCTACCTCCGGTACAGCCAACTGATGATTTTGCTGCATGGCTGTCAAAGGTGGTTGAAGGAAGAAACGATGAAGTCATCCGTGCATGCATGGCATTGTGCTGGTCTATATGGAAAGGTCGTAATGATATGCTGTGGAACAATAAACCTTGGACACCTAGTGAAGTGGGGCGGCGGGCGGCTGTTATGGCTGAGGAATAGAATGCTCTGTCTACTCCCCCAGGTAATCCATTTACTACTGGTTCGGAACTTGCGGATGACCCTGGAATTGATGATAGAGTATCTATTCATGTAGATGCCGCTGTCTATCCAAATAAAGATGAGGGGTTTGTTTCTGCTGTTGTGCATGGGAGTGATGGAAGGTTCCTGGCTGCTCGAAATGGCTCAGTGAGGAGTCTTCGGGACCCTATTCTTGCTGAGGCAATGGCGGTTAAAGAGGCCCTCTCTTGGGCGAAGGATCGTGGCTGGCATAAGGTGGTGTTGTACTCAGATTGTCAGCTTGTTTGCAACCTATTGGAGAGCTCTTTGCCTAACAATTCTTACATTGGTTGCATTGTTCGTGACTGTGTTTCTCTGAAACGTTTCTTTGATGATGTTTCGTTTCATTTTATTTCTAGATCAGCGAATACGTTAGCTCATGTGCTAGCAAGAGCTACGGCTTCTCAGTCTGGTCCTCGTATTTGGCTTTCTTTTTTCCCTGATTGTATTCAGCATTTGCTTTTGAGTAATTAATATACTTGTTGCTTTGGTTTTCAAAAAAAAAAAAGAGATTTTTTTTTGTTATAATTCATACCGTTACATTATATATGGAATAACATTATATAAATATTTTATCACTCCTTTGTACTTTGAATAATTGAATAATACAGAATGTTACTAACTTGGTTATATATGTTTATTTTGATAATTGTGTCATAATTAATGACCATATTATGATATAATATTTAAGTACTTTTAAAATTATTACATAAAATATTAGTTTATATTTAATATAATTAATAAATATATGTTATATTTCATTGGTTTGTTGTCCCCCAATTCTAAATCTCTTTAGATAGTTTTAATCTATACATACAAAAAAAAAATGTTTTATTAAAAATAGAATGTGATAATTTAGAATTAATATTTAAATATTTTAAATAAATATTAATCTTCCTAATATAATCTTACTCTTCTATATATTATATTGTACTGTACTAAATAAATATATTACTATACCCTAATTTGTGTTGGGGATTATTATAATTTTTTCTAAACTTAATTGACCCATATTTGTTACACTTAATCTTCCTAATATAATCTTACTTCTATTATATTATACTAAATATATTATTATTATACCGTAATTTTCATAATTTACTTTATTTATTGTCTAAACTAATACACGTCATTCCATATAAATCTACATACTTTCTGTATTACTATAGCTATTATAAAAAAATAAATACTACATGTTAATCAGCTTAATTAACACCAATCACCTTATTTACTACATATTAAATTTGGTATATACAATTCTACCAAATTTACCAAAAATTTTTTTTTACATATAATTGAAATAATATATTTAATTTAATATTTTAATATTATATATATTTTTAATTTTTTTATTTGTTTTGAATTTCAATTAAAAAAATTAAAATTGAAATAACTTCATTTAATTCGAATTTAGATATATATTATAGAATTTTCCTATATACATATTAATAAATATTATTTGCATATACGACGTATTATAAAATCATTAAGGAAATGCATCCAATTTGAATTTAAATTTAGTAATACAAAAATTAAAATTTGCATCTTTTTTTAATATATATTTTTATTAGTTATTATTCATATTCTTAGAATTATAATATATATGAAATACACTTAGACATAAATGAAATTAATTATGTAATTTTTTTTTATAAATTTATCTAAATGTGTACATGATTTATTAGAGACTATATTAATTATACAAAATTTAAATTTAAATTTTATATGCTATGAAAATGATACTTAACCAAATATATGAAATTACAACTAAATTACAACTATATTATTATATTGTACATTTTAAAATATTTATATATATTTTTAAAATTTTCTATTTAAATTCATAATAATATAATTTTGTTCGTGCATCGCACGGGTAAAACACTAGTAACTAAAGAAAGAAAAGGGAAATTGGGTTTAAACGGATTTGGGCTTCAAAACATATAAAAGAAATAAAAAGTAAAAACATTAACATTGGGCCAAATTAAACAAAATAAAATAAAGAAGGAATTAGCCCAACTCTTAATATTGGCCCAAAATAATATTTAAGCTTAGTTATTTAAATAATTATTATATTAGTACAAGATATAAAAATAAAGTGTAAAATAAATATAATGATAAGTAAATAAAACTAATTTATTATAAAAATTAATTTAAATTAAATATAAAAATAGTGCTTATCACGTGTTGGTGCCTTGATGGGCCGCGCAAATTCCTTTATGAGCCTCCTCCATCACCATCTTGGCTTCGTTGGGGAGCAAGCAACGGAGCAAATGACCACCAAACGAGCGCTTATACAACCAACCATCCACTACTTCGTAAAGCGGAGCTCTTTTTCGTATTCGGTCGGCCTCAGCCTTGTCATTAGGCAACTCACACTTATCTTTGTATCTCATGATATCAACTATCTAGAACCATTCAGTCTGTGTGATCGGATCAGGATACGGGGAAAGCATCTAAGCGATGGGGCAGACCAACAAGTTCTCAATGCTCGGTCTTTTTATAATTTCAGTTCGGCAGACTTGTTACAGGTGGTTGGGCAACTCACTGACCGCTAACTTCGACAAGATGTCTGCTTCTACATTCTTAGCCCTTGGGACATGAATAACCTTGTACGCGGTCACCTTTTTGAGAAGTCCCCCCGTCACATCTTTATACATCTTCAGCCTTTCTTCATGAGTCTCACACTCATTAGACAATTGACTAACCACCAATCGAGAGTTGGTCTTGATATTTACTCGCATAACATTCAAGGCCTAAAGCAAGCGTAGGCCACCAATGACTGCCTCGTATTCTGCCTCGTTGTTTGAGGTGCGAAATTGATATTGTAGGGCATAATGGAGGTGGAAGCCTTTCGAGGTGGTAATCATTAGCCTCTGCCACAGTGACACGTACTAGCAGCATCATCCATATGAATTTACCACCATTCAGCCTCGTCCGACTCTTGCTCGGCGCAAGGCTTCTCAACCTGTGCCGAGCACTCCACTATGAAGTCTACTAGTGCCTAGGCCTTAATTGAAGGCTTGGGAAGGTATTCAAGCCCATATTGGATGAGCTCGACCGCCCACTTGATTAACATGCCCGATGAGTTCAGACTTTGCAAGATGTTAGCTAACAGCCAGCTTCCGAGCAGTCACAATCAACATGAATACCACTTTCTATAGTGGTGTGTACCTGTTTTCTGCACCTTTGAGTGTTCGCCCCACATAATAGATCGGGTGCTATGTTTTATCTTCTTCGCGCACTAAACCGATCTGACCGGTTTTTTAGAAGCAACCAAGTAAAGAAACAACTTTTCTCCCTCCTTGGGCTTAGACAATAGAGGAAGGGTCAATCAATATTTCTTTAACTCCTCAAAGGTAGTTTGGCATTCTTCCGTCCACTGGAACCCTTCTCGCTTCTTCATAGCCTCGAAGAACGGCAGGGCTCGATCGACCAATTTAGACAATAATCGACTGAGGGCTGCCAACCGTCCAGTCAAACATTGCATCTCCTTCAGGTTCTTTGGGTGCTGCATATCCAAGATTGCTTTGACTTTCTCTGGATTAGGCCCAATCCTACACCTAGTGACCATGTACCTTAAGAACTTCCCTCCTTTGACTGCAAAGGTGTATTTCTTCGCGTTCAGCCTCAAGTTATATTTCCTCATTATGCTAAAGCAATCAGTTAGGTCTTTCATGTGTTCCTCCTCTTCTGCTCTTGACTAACATGGCATCCACATAGGCGGCCATGGGCTTGCCGATTAAGCTCTTGAACAGCCTGGCCACCATGCGGGTATACGTGGCTCCCGAATTTTTCAACCCGAAGGGCATTAATCTGTAGTAATAGACATCGTCTAGCGTAATGAAGGTAGTCTTCTCCTCATCCTCTGCATGCATAAAGATTTGATGGTATCCGCGAAAGGCGTCCATGAAGTTTAACAGTGCACAGCCAACCGTATCGTCCACCAGCTGGTCAATTCGTGGTAGCGAGAAAGGGTCCTTAAGGCAGGCTTTATTCCGGGGGTTTAGGTACCAATACTACATTGGCCAACTAGGCCAGGTACTTAACCTCCCCTATATGTCCGGCTTCTAACAACATGTTGATCTCATTTTACACGAAGTCTCGCCGGTCATTTGACAGGTAACGTCTCTTATGAGCCATGGGTTTTAATTCCGGGTCCATGGTCAATATGTGAGTGATGATAGCTCTGTCGACTCCCGGCTTATTCTCAGGTCCCTAGGCAAATATTTCTTTGAAGTCTTTCAGTACTTGAATGACTACCTTCCTAATCTCCTCGGGTAGTCCGACCCCAATTCTCACTTTCCTTTCTAGTTGTTCTAAGTCTAGGACGACTTCTTCCAACTCGACCACTAGCTCTAATCGGTCAACTAGCTTCTCGCCCGCCTGATGAGTGATGGTGTTTATGCACAAGTCCTTTACCCCCACTCGCCGACAGGCGTGCAAATAGCAAGTTTTGGCAGTTTTTTATTCACATAGCATTACGCCGACTCTCGTCGGTGTGTAAAACTTCATGCACAAGTGCTTGATTGAAATTAGAGTTCCCAAATCCTCCAAATCGGACAGTCCAAGGATGATGTTATGTGCGCACTCTAAGTCGACCACTACAAATTCCATATCCGTCTTTTTTTACACTCGACTATATCCCTAATTCAACGATTAGCGATGCCGCCCCTTTAGGTTAAATCGAGTCTCCCGTGAAACCGGCCAGCGGAGTCTTGACAGGTCGTAGTCGCTCCATTGGTAACCCTAGCTTTTTATATGTGGCTAGATACAATACGTTTACGCTGCTGCCTGTATCGACTAGTACCCTCCGGACTACTGTCCCATGCACATCCATCGCAATGACCAAGGCATCACAGTGCGGGGTTGGCCCTTGCGGCAAGTCCTCATTAGTAAACGTGATGAGCTCTCGGCAAGACCTCTTCCGATCAGACTCCTAAGTAGCGACTGTCCCAATGTATGATTATCTAGCCCATGCTTTTCGAGCGCCTGATGCATCTCCCGCCTCAAGATTACCTATGATCATGTTAATGACGGGTTTTCCTTTCTAGTTCTTACTGCTTTCTCCTTCTACTAAGGGTTGTTTACCCTTATCCACCACCTTTTCAGCTAGTTGGGGAACGTTATCCCGCCGCCAAGGCAAGGCGGAATGACGCCACTAGTTGGTTGGTTGCTCACGCTGAATTAACTTTTCAAGCTCGACTTTTAATACTTCACAGTCTTTCGTGAAATGTGAACTATTTCGATGATATCGACAGTATGGGGTACGATAATCTTGCACCTACGGATTATCTTCGGGACGAATGGGTGGTGGAGGTGGCAGCTGTTCTCGTACTTCTTGGACGGGCTGGATAGGCTGCCGATAACCGCTTGGTCTTAGTCTATGATGCACTCGCCTAGATTTTATTCGCTCCGAAGTGACTCTTTCTGCATGGGTATTCTTAAAGTCCTTTGGTCGGGGTCGCTTGGAAGTACCGCCAGCTTACTTCTTCTTTTGCTTGACTGCTTCCTCGGTATCTGCTAGTTGATTGGCTCTCTGAATGGCCTGAGCGTATGTCCGCGGGTTCTCGTCTCGCATTTTCCCATACTACCCATTTGGGTGTAAGGATTCAATGAAGAAAGCCAATGTTGTCTAGTCATCCCAGCTTCCTTCGACCGCCTGAACTTCTTTCTGCTATCTAATCAAGAAGCTTCGCAAGTTTTCCCCATCATCTTGCGGTACCCAAGCTAAGTCAGAAAACATTTTCTTATGTCTCATACCGCATGCATAATGTGTCAAGAAAGTTTCTGCCAGCTGTTCGAAACAACTGATCGATTTAGTGGGCAATCTTGCAACTATCTCTACGCTTGACTGGTTAGCGTAGGTACAATGCCCGGTAGACCAATTGGTCGGCAGCCCCGACTACTGACATCTTGGCCTGGTAACTGATCACGTGATCACGCGGATCCCTGGAACGATCGTATGTAGGATGCTCAGGTAACTTGAAGTCGATGGGTGCCTTGTAATTCCTTACTTCATCCGTAAACGGATAGGCAATCATCAACAGCTTAACAATCGGCCTCTCTTTTTCCTCCATCTGCCGTTTTAGGTCCATAACCTCCCTAGCCCGGTTAGCAACGCCCAGCTCATCAGGCTGAGTGTACGCTCTCCTAGACAGTGTTTCACCACTGCTTTCTTTATTATGCACCAAATTTTCCCACTTATGCCAATTAATTAAATGTCTACGCAAGTCGTCTTGTCTGAGTCCCACTCCAGAATGCTCTACGATCCCCCCATCTGGTTGGCGGGTGGGCGAATTCCGACTTGACCGCTCAGCCGATCTCTAACTGACTGAGCGGGAGCTGTAGGACCCAGGTGTGACTGCACAGGCGGCTAATTCTAGGCTTCACTATCAGCACGTCCATCTGAATTCTTGGAGTGAATAATGTGTTGCGAGGTTGCTTGCCTATTTTGTTCCATGGGAGGGGGTACTTGTTGTTCAGGCGATAGAGGCAACACACCTACTCTTCCACAAGATACAATCACCTAGGCAATTACCTCAACAATACCGGGCGTAGGTGCTGTCGCGGGATTGGGTGCTGCTACTAGTACCACTACTAGGGATGCAATCGGTCGTGCATTATTAGCCACCGATTGTTCTGCCAAGTGCCGACGACTAAGTTGATGACGTAGATTGGGCGGCTGTCGACTGACTTATTGATATAAGTCCCCTCCTAGGGCTCGGTCGACTTCCTGAGGGGCGATGACCGTTACGTTATCGTTTGCGTTTCCATTTGCCGCAGCATTAGCGTTTGGGTTAGTCGGGCCTAAGCGCCGACTACTTTGTGTCTGTACCATGGAATCAATGTAGAAACGAGACTTTTCATATAAGTTCCCACGGATGGCGCCAATGTTGGATTTACGGCTCTACCTAAGACAACCGTTTCGGCTGGCCAAGACTACCGTAGAACTTAGAGAATAATATTCGAAGAAAATAATTCCACCTTGTATTCTGACTTCAGAGAATAAAACGAGCTTCCCCCTTACATTGTGACCCTAGGGGGTATTCATACAAGAATAATAAGCCTATTCATGGAAATAAATAAAATACTTAACAAATATGACTTAAGAAAGTAATTTCTAGGACTGCACAATTGCTATGGGCATTAATAAATTCTGATTAAGGCAACAACCGCCTAAAATCCGTAATTCTACACAAGGTAACCGTCTTTCGCTACGCACCAAGTCGAGCACTGCCTCCCGACCACCTGCTTGAACTGAGCCACTTAGATTTACACAACCCGAGCTACATATCCATTCCATACTCGGTCAGCCAGAGGGTCCCTGGTACTAGTCTTCTCGGGTTAGGTACCCTAATCGGGGTATCCATCAAGTAACATTGTCATTCTCTTCATCTTCACTATTTGTCCTTTTCCTTTTTGTTGGTAATGTGTTATTCGCAATTGGGTTACTATTGGTAGCATAGATGACAACGTCATGCACTGAGATTATGATATAGAAAGCTATGGATTTTTCTTTAAGTGTTCTGCTCGGGGTTCATTTGGTTCAACCATTATTGTTGAATGCGTTATTGTAGATAAAGAAATCCCTAGTTTAAGGAATAATATTAGATAAAGTAGTAAAAATTTGAACATTTTAAATATGATGTAGTCCAACGATATTACGAGGTGGTTTCCCACTTCAATTTGTTGAGTTATTTGAATACTCTCTTTGTCTACCAATCCCCCAAGTAATTAACATGATTGACTTCAAACTATTCTTTTTTTTCAATGGTATTAATAAAATACTTGGTAAATAAATATATAACATTATTTTGTATTATAACTTTGATATTTAATTACAAGCTAGTGTAAAAAGAACATATAATGGACAATGTAGTTAATATCAATTGATGAATTTGATTGGGATGAGGTTCGAACTTAAGACATTTCTTATTGAAATCAATGAGTAAGTTAATAATTAAGGATAAATTTGAAAATCTTAAGGAAAAATAAAAATCTAAACAGAACAATTCATTTAATTTAATAATTTAACCGTAATTTTTTCTTCTCATTATAGGCCTAACTTTTTTTCTTTTTTTTTTTTTTTGCTCTTATTAGTATAGTAGATAGATAATTTTCTTGTTTTAACAAGTTAACCTATTTAACTTATTAAGTATATCATGTTACATTTATGCGAATCCATTTTGTGATATGTTAAGGACCAGTTTAATATTAATTAACTATTAAAAGATTCTATGGACATTATTTGTTTTAAGGTTTATACATCATATAGGTATTATGTTGATTGAATTGTGAAGTTCATTTGTTAAAGAATTGTGATAGACTCCCTTTCATTTTTTACCGCATAACTTGAAATTGTTTTCACCAATAAAAATGTTTTAACTATTTAATATTTATTGGGAAAATTGCATCTTTGGTCTCTGAGTTATACCTAAATTTTGACTCAGTCCCTGAGTTATGGTCGTATCCAAGTTTAGTTCCTCAATTATTTGCGAAGTGACGAATTTAGTCCCTGGCCGTTAAATTTGACGGGAAAATTTTAAAATATTTAAAATTTGAACGATAAAGTAGGAAATTCATGCCAAGGACTTTGTAGTCCAGTGGCATCAAACCCTTTCCTTTATACGGGAGGTGGTGGGTTCGAGCCTCAGTGGAGGCAATACTGACTCTTGTGCAACAGATACTGCATTGTAATAGAGTTAGTAGTATTCAAAAAAGAAAAGTAGAAAATTCACATTTTATTCTCTTTATTATATCAAAACCACTTTCACAATATTATTTTTCACGTTTTAGCCTCTTATTTCAAGATTCTTCAATTCTAAAAGCATTTCAATAACTTTAGTATAACTTGTTAGGAACATGGCTCTCGTATTACAAACTTAAGACTTAGCACAAACAAAGAAACATTTGATCATTGTCTTCAGGCATGTGAAACACACTATCATAACAATTTTCAATTTTCTTTTACTAAGCAACAAATGTAATCAAACCACAACTTTTGATATATAAAATGATGTCAAATTTCTCAGGTTGCTTTTATGAAAAATTCACCAATGAAATACGTTGAGATTTTTAATATGTAAAAATTAATTATTTCGTATGCAGTAGTTAGTCAATAATCATTATATTTTTAGAATTTTCATAACTGAGTCTTAGGTTTCTCATTTATTACGATTGTCATGAAATACGATTCTTGATTATGTTATTGCATGCAGAGCTTAAGAGAAATCATAAATTTTTAGGATGATGTGTTTTACACTTCTGAAAACAATGATCAAGTGTTTCTTTGTTTGTGCTAAGTCTTAAGTTTGTTATATGAGAATCTGGTTCCTAACAAAGTAACAAGTCAATACTTAAATTATTGAAATGCTTTTAGAATTGAAGAATCTGAAATAAGATGCTAAGAAGTGAAAAATAATGTTGTGAAAGTGATTTTGATATAATAAAGAGAATAAAATGTGAATTTCCAACTTTATCCCTGAAATTTTAAATATTTTTAAATTTTTCCGTCAAATTTAATGGTCATGGACTAAACTCGTCACTTTGCAAATAACTGAGAGACTAAACACGGATACAGACATAACTCAGGGACTGAGTCGTCACTACCATTATTACTCAAGGACCAAAAATGAAATTTTCCCATATTTATTTTAATTTAGTGGGTCATTTTAATTTAGTAACATCAAGGACAGATGTTAGGGAATAAAAATATGTGGGAAAATAACCAATTTCCTTTGTTAAATCTATCAAACTTTTAAATTGTAATCTTAAATTTTAAAACATATAAACTGTAATGGCATGTTTGGTTCATGGAATAGATTAAGAAGGAATGGAATAGCATTTCTGGTAATAGACCTAAATATGCTACTAAAATGTAATGTTTGTTTATATATCATGTTTACCTATTTAACTAGTTTAAATATCACATTCGTGTCCATGTTTACAAATTATGCTCTTATTTAACTATAATAGGTCTCGTGTTATTATCGTATTAACACAAATTGTCACCTTTAGTCAATAATTATTTTAGTTTCTTAACTTCTTGTTATATATTCTAATTTGCATGATTATTACAATTTTAGTCTCCAATAAAAAAAATAACTGTCAAATAAATTTAGGAAAAATAAGGGAAAATGACACTATTTCCCCCTGAGTTATGTGCATATAGCAGTTTTTCCTCATAAGTTATTAATGCGGCGGTTTTCCCCTTTAGTTATTTTAAAAGTGATGATTTTTCCCCTTTAATGTTAAATTGACATTTTTGTCCTTAAAAATAACTATTTCATTTATTTTTCTTTTCCAACTAATTATTACTGATATGTATGGAAGATTATGGTTCGATTCGAACCTAATCGGACACTGTAGCAATTGAACCTAAATAATATGGACGGTTACGATTATGATTCAGAATCGAAAAAAATAAAATAAAATAATTGTTGAATTTAGACTATTTTAAAAATAAGAAATAAATTATAAAAATAAATAAATAAGTTTTGATTGGCGGTTCAAAATCGAAATTGGAACCGAACCGAATCGATTTATCAAAATAAGTGTTTGATCATTTTCACTATATATGACTGTGGTTCAGTTTCGATTCACAGTTCAACAATTATTTTATTTTATTTTATTTTATTTTTTGGTTCTGAATCGTAACTAGAACCGTCCATACTATTTCGATATGATTGCTACAGTGTCCGGTTAGGTTCGAACCGAATCGTGGTTATCCATATATATATAAGCAATAATTTATTGTAGAAGAAAAGTAAATGAAATAATTATTTTTAAGAGCAAAAATGTCAATTTAACATTGCAGGGGGAAATCGTCACTTTAATAACTGAAAGGGAAGAGTGCTATATGCATATAACATAAGGGAAAAAATGTATTTTTCCTATAATTATGATATTAGCCAAAAAAAAAAAAAAAACAACACTTGTAACTTAAAATATTAATGCACTAATATATTCATTTCAAACATGATTATTGTTATTGATTAAATAATTTACTAATTACTATGGATTCAGCATTCAGTTCATGAATTGTTTGATTTTTATTTTTTTTTAAGCCTTCCCCACTAGGCCACTAGGCCACTAAGATATATAGGATAGCAAGCATCATTGGCAGCAGCAACTGTAAAGGGTATTTTTATTTCAACAAGAATAATAATATAATAATACTCCGTAATACATTGTGCACACAAACAAATGTAATCTCGACAAACCAAGTGATAGAAGTACAATTTAAGTTTTCTCATTAAAATAAAATAAAATAACTGACTATTAATTAAAATCATAGTTATAAATCCAGTCGGTCAGATCATACCGACATGTAGATACCTTGACCAAATGGCTCCAAAAAATACTAACATCAAGGCATTTATTTTTAAAATTATTAGACACCATACCCCTCTTCAATATTGATGCATCACTTTCGACAACTATTTTTTAATTTATGAAAAAGTTTACAGGCGACTGTTTTGTGATTTTACAAGGCGTTTGGTTGGGAGGAGAGAATTAGGAGGAAAAAGAATAGTAATTCGATAGAATTGTCATTCAATGAATAAAATAGGAATTGAAATTACAGTGTTTGATATGCAGAAATAGGAGTACAGGGAATTGAAATGTAAGAAACGAAAAAATGACTGAATTGTCTTTATGTTGTGGTAGATGTTGTAGTAATAGTAGTAGTAGTACTAGTAACAATAATAATAATAATAATAATAATAATAATAATAATAATAATAATAATAATAATAATAATAATAATAATAATAATAATAATAATAATAATAATAATACTTCTTTCAAAATAATAATAATAATTCTTTCAAATTAAAAAAAAAAAAAGAAAAGACAAAGGATATGGGAGGAGAGGCAAAACTGTCTTTACACCAACAAATTGCCCCTCCTCTGCAATTCATCATATGGAAGGAATTGCAATTTTGCGGAATTGCAATTCTCTCCAACCAAACACTGTAGTTGGGGAATTCACTGAATTGCAATGTAATGAATTGCAATTCCCCCCAAACTATATCCAACCAAACAGGTTAATTGTTAAAGAGGAATATAAATCAGTTTAAATTATCTGTAATTGACTAATTTAAATTAAGAAGATCAATAGATAGCTCTCTAATCATTATTCCATGGACCATGGTCCACACATTGTGTGAATCATAAATAAAAAGTACATTTTTAATATATTAAAAGTACATTGTTTGAAAGGACATGATTTTTATATATTATCAAATAATATATATTCAGTACACAAATAATTTACTTTTAGAATTTAAATAAAAATTAAGCATGTATAAATATTAAATGAGAATCATTACAACTTTTCATGTAAACCTTTTATGTTATTTAATTTAAAAATTCCTTAATAAATATGACTTAAAATATTCAATTTTATCATCTTTTTAATGTATTAAAAATGACAAATTCAAGAAAAGACCTTGTGGTCTAGTGGCACCCGGTGTCTCAGTTTACACTTCCACATCGATGATGGGAGTGAGTTCGAGCCTCAGTAGTACTCAAAAAAAGAACAAACTCTATACATTAATTGCAATTCATGACTCCCCTAATAAAATAAAATAAAAATTCTTCCTCCCCAATCAAACGGCCCCCATTAAGACATCCTCAAAATAGTCAAATTTCTGAAACAAGAAGTGGAAAAGGAAATTGTACTCCAAAGTCCAGACTCCAAATTGGAGCTAGCCAGCTATGTGCTTGCTGGTTACAAGTTAAAGTCAACCACCCTGCACCTACCGGCTTCTGCACCTTCTTAACTTATCTTCCTCGAGATGCCAAAGATTAAGTTTGGTTTTGGTACTTATCGGGAAGAAAGTGACAAAATAATACTGAATGGGGATTAGTGGTCCTGCTAATAAGTTTCCATCATTGTATTTGAGATCGCATTTTTGTTTCTTTCCATCATAGCATGTTTTCTCCTTTGAAAAAATAGAATTCTTAAGCAAATATTGGCATCATTACTTCATTAGGTGAGTACAAATTAGTTGGACTATGTAAAAACTTTTACTACATGGGCTTGCAAATCTTACTTTCTAAATTTTACTCATTGATATGAAAGACATTGACAAATTAGTTGGACTAAGTAAAAACTTTTACTACATGCGAGTCTTAATACAAATGTCTACATCAAAATGTGTGGGAGTAGAAAATAAAATTCCACCTAATATTTTTTCTAAAGTAAAATAGGTAACTGTATTTTTCGAAACTTTTTTCAATTCCTCTCTTCTTGCCCTTCCAATTAGCAGGTCTTGCATACTTATATATACCAAAATAAAAAGTACTTTTTGTTTTTTTTTTTTTTTTTAAAAAGTACTTTTTGACAAAATTTGTAACAAGTGATACAATTTATTATAAAACAAATTATTATGCAGACTCTAAAATTCTTGATATAATAAACATTTTTTTTAATCCACATGATAAAATCAACTACCATTATTTGTCACATCATGAAGTAAATATGAGGGAGTAAAGTTTTAGAATACATGGTAGTAGAAAACTCTTTATTATATTAATTCATTACTTATGAATTGATTGATCATTTTATGAATGAATTAAATAAAATCACATCAACTAATCATCAATATTTTGATCGGGAGGAATTAACATTGACATTTTTATTTTTCATGAGGGAGTAAAATTTTAGAGTACACGGAGTAGAAAATTCTTTATTATATTAATTCATTACTTATGAATTGACAGATCATTAATTTTATGAATGAATTAAATAAAATCATATCAACTAATCATCAATATTTTGATCGGGATGGAAGAATTATCATCGACATTTGTATTTTCTTTTTGTTGTTTAAGAGTATTTATTGATATTTGGTGATAACTGATTATTTGATTGTATTGCTTGCATTATGAGCCTGTTTGGTAAATGATAGATTCACTATTTTGGCGTTTTGATTTTGGTCAAAATGTCAAAACTAATGCTTGGTAAAATGGTAATTTGAAACCACGGTTTGCTCTAAACCACCAATTTTGTTAACGCGACAAAATACTATAATTTGTATTTTTATATTTTTTAAAAATTCAAACAAAAATCGAAATCCGATTAAAACCGTCTGAATCCGAAAACATAAATATCCGATGATTTTAACTAACTAAATTGAACGGATTGGATATACAAAAAAATAAGAACCAAAACTCAAATAGGTTGGCGGTTCATACATTCGAACCGTCCCAACCCCTCCGATGCAAAACCCTAGATTACACTACAATGACCACATATCAAACCAGTATAAATATTGTACACATTTACTTTCGTGCACAGTTATTTTATTCATTTGCATGCATTTGTTGTTTAAATCATTAACAACCCACTAAATAAATTGTTTATGTTCTCATTAAATATGATGAGCAAAACTTTCATATGCACATTTCACTTTAAAAAGAAAATTAAAAAAAAGGGTTAAAGTTACTCACTCAATAAGACACAAAAGTGCTTTCTTGAGAATGTAATTCTGACATTTTAGTTTAAACAACATAGTTGTGTTGAGCTTACTTAGACTCAAGTTGTAGTTTTGCTTTTAGTATTATTTTTTTTTAAGCAGATCACCATTGGAAAAATTCTGACTCTCATTAAGCTAAAAATGGCACAGGTCATGTAAAGAGATTAATAGGATGAATATTGATTCATAAATGATTTCCTGGGGGTGCCCCTCAGGAACGATTAACTATTGTTCTTTTTTTTTAATGGGTTATTTAACTTAAAACAACATCGTTTGAACGAAATAATTCTAAATTGTACAAACTTTAGATATTTTTTAGGTTAATATTTAATATTTTAGTATTAACTATTAAAGTATTATATAATTTATAATTATTAGTCTCTAAAAAATTAAAAATACTTAAACAAATTTTTAAAAAATAAAAATAAAAAAATACACGGACGCCTAGGCACCGATTAATCCCCGACTAGGTGTCCTAGGCGCTAGGCGTTCTCCGAGCGCCTAGCGATTTTTTCAACCATGGAAACAACATTAAAGTAGTATACCATCCCAACCGAATGTTTCACGGAGCAGAAAGTAACTAGCAAGTTGCACTAGACCAGAAGAGATCCAAGTATAGAATACAATTTGGGAGAAGCACATAAAATTCTATATATTTATTTACATTTCTGTGACATGTAGAAAATTAGGACCAAATAGTCACCTTATCGACAAACATAACACCATAAATGCACCTCTTGATCAAATAATGGACACAAAAGTTTTGCTTGCTAGACTTGGAATGCTCGAGCTTTTAACAATAATCACATATGCAGGCACTCTCCTACCAATTACAAAATTTTCGAGGCAGGGCAGCCAAAAGGAATGGCTACATCATTAAATTTTCAATCTAGCCCCTGGCTGACAACACATCCAACTGCTTCACACCATGAGATGATGAATCCTGATGTTGTGAAACTTTGGTATGAGTTTGGTTGTGGAGGACATCTTCCCGTCTTGGTGGATAGTCCAAAAAGTGTCTTTCCGTGCAACCTGCTTGCTGCATATGCATTAACGCTAGCATACTAAATGCAACCAGAGCAGCATTACGCAGAACCCCACCCACATGATCCACTCTAAGGGACTTCTTTACAAATTTAAAACTAGACAATAGGGCATTTGGAAGAATATTTGAATTCCCTTTTGGTGCCATGGAATTCTCACCAGGAGACCGTGGTGCAGAACCAAAATGGCTTTCAGGTGAAACAAAATGACTGGCATCCCGAACATCTCCAACCAAGGCTTGAGCTTCTTCTATGAATTTATAATTTTGACCCTTATGATCGGCCAATCTCATTGCAAGTATAATACGGCTTTGCTCCAAGCGAGCAAGTGCAACATCTCTCTCTCCACGCTGCTGTGTTTGCACAGTCTGCAAAAGACAGTAAATAAACTTCATAGGGAAACATATTTCAACAAAATGGTAGCTGAAAAGGAGCTCCCAAGTTATAGTTAAATAACAAATGTAGTTAATTTACACTTATCAATCAGAACATAAAGCTATATAACATACAGCATATACAGATTCTTCTGCAATTTGGAAGAATAAGCCTATTGTTACATTCTAGCACCTCAAAGGAAATCCTAAGAAATATAATAAAGTTCATCAATCTTAATCATTTTATCAAGGTAGAAGCAGAGCTTTGTACTCCTTAATTTTCATGTGAAAAATATCATAAAAGATTATCCAGCGCTCAACTACAGAAATAAAACAACTTCATACTGCCAGTGTTTTCCTTTACTGATTCTACTAACAGTATAATTATAGTAGCATATATACTAAGTAAATGGTTATGTTGGACAATGGTAATTGGGGATTTCTAGATGTATACATAGAATTTTTTGTTACTCCAAAACATAAGGAGATCCAATAAATCCAACAATATGTTAACAATATCACCATTCTTTCTTATTGAAAGAAGAACAAAATTACTGTAAAATCTAGTGTTTCCATTCAATTAACATAAATACAAGTACTTGATAGAGTAACATCAGTAGTAATATAAGCTTGCCATATACAAACCCCATGATTCAATTATACACAAATTCAGTTTTTCCAATGAAATTAGAAGAAAAACGCCAATGATTTAAGTCTATTTAAACAAGACTCAAACAATACAGGTCTATGTTCCTCCTATCCTATTTCTGCTTCTATATCCTCCAAAACACAAATTACAGGATATTACTCCATAACAATCAGAACAATCCTCTATACGGTGGAAATTTTTTGAAATCGAAATTGTGCAGCAGAACATTTAGGCTAAGCGTGCCAACGCAAATATCAAATTTCAGAACATTAAGCGAAAAATCTAAAAATATAAGTCGCTGAAAGGTACGAGCAATCAAAAGATGCATAATCGGGGACTTACATGGAAGAATTCAAGCTGGTCCTCGAGGTTTTCGAGGGCGGTTCGGATGGCATTGAGGCTCTTAGCTTCATGAACCACCGCCGAGTCATCTTCCTCATCAAGTCTAAACTCCTTCACGAAAACGAAGCCGGACGGCTTATCGTTCTTCCATCCGGCGTTCTGGTCGGAGTCGGGTCCCGTTGGCTTCTTAGAGTGGTGGTGGAAGTACAAATCGTCGGACTTGCGAGGCTTGTTGATGGAGCTCAAGAAGTGAGCTCGGGTGATGGAATGGATGGCGTCGCTGAGCTTATCGTGCAAATCCCAGATTTTCTCCAGCACGGCGTCGATCTCTTTCTCTTCTTCGACTTCCATTTCCTATTTCATGGAGAAGGAGAGCAACCAAATGAACAGACAGATTAATACATTTTCTTTTCTTTCTATAGGGTTTGGAATTTTTTTTCTTTTTCTTTTTGAATTTTTAATTATTTATTTCCTGACTTTCCCTCCTTTTGATTTTATGTTTTGCCTCCTTTCACAATTGCTTGCACGATACCCATCGCACATTCGTAATGTGTGGGGCCACCGCAATTCTATTCCAATAGTTATTGTGTGGATCACGGTTAAAAAACTTTATTTTTGTTTAATTTTATGGGTGAGCAATTAAGTTACCGAACTTGAATAAGAGTCCGTTTGGAAAGCAGGAAAATGACTTATGGAAAATGTTTTCCGGAAAATAAGTCATTTTCCGGAAAACAGTTTCATTTCTAGTGTTTGGATGTATTATGGAAAACTGTCTTTGTGTGTTTGGTTCATTTTCTGGAAAATGGATAGAATTGTATAATTGAACATTGTAATTGTTTTATTAAAAATATAAAAAAATTATAATAGTTATTAAAATAATGGTATTTAATAAAAAATAGAATTTATAAAAAAAAATTAAAAATTTAAAAGATTTAAAAAATTTTAAAAAAATGTAGCAAAGGTTTTCGGCGGTTTCCCCACCTCCTTAGTCCATGGTCATGGGTGATATGGCTTGGTTTTGATCGAAAACATGCGAAACAGCTATTTTGGCGATTCCGTAAAATGACTTACGGAAAAATGAACTGATTTTCCTTAGTCAACGGAAAACATTTTCCGTTGACCACATTTTCCTGACATTGCCAAACACAGAAAACTCGGAAAACATTTTTCAGAAGTTATTTTACAGGTTACCAAACATACCCTAAGCTCCAAATTCATTCATGAACTTGAAAAAAAAATAAAAAGAACAATTAGTATTTTAGCAGTCTTAGTTTTATCTCCCACGAAATGGTCGAACGGCAGCCGGCAGGCCAACACCACCGGAAAATCGACTTAACACAATCGGAAAACTAGAGTAAATTTCCAACTCTCTTTGTATTACGAATTGCCTTTGAGTACAATTAATTGCTTATGCCTCTCTCGAGGCCTAGAACCTCTATTCATACAAGCTATGAGGGATTTCTCCCTTAGGAAACTTCTAAACTACTTTAAGAACTATTTCCTTATTACAATTAGGCACTTTCTTAATCTATCTCGACCTTCCTTTCATATCTCCCGCATTCCACCAACAAATTATTTAGGAAACATTCATAACCGCCTGTCTTACACCACTTTTCTTGCTTCGGCCCCTTCTAGGTTGGTTCGGTCCGATTCATCTCCTTCTTACTTTCTTAGCCCGACCTTTCCTCCATGGTAATTAGCTATTTCAATAATTATGTTCAATCACTCTCAGTCTAAGATTTTTAGCTGCCTTGTCACCTTTCTCAATGACCCCTCGACCGACCGACCGATCATCGGCCGACCTTCGCCGTGTCATCATATCTTCCTTCGAGCCTTCTCTCCCTCTACATCGATCGTCCCTTCTTCCTACACCGAGTTATTTGTATCGAGCATTAGTCTATCCCCCATCATCTAGTCCCTCATTTTTCCGAGCTACACGAAGCACGGCTCGGCGAAATGCCTTGCTTCTCTTTATCTAAGAAAGTTTTCACTCCCCAGCCCCTTACTTTCTCGAGTTACACGAAGTACGACTCAGTAAATTATTGCTAGCTCGTCCTCCGCCATCAACCCATCTCCTGCACGCGTTCATCATCTCAAGCTCGCTTTTACTTAGGAAAGTTTTTTACTACCCCCCTTAGTCCCTCACTTTCCCGAGTTACACAAAGCACGACTCGGAAAAGTAGTTGTGACCGGGTCTCTCTTGCAATGGTTGGCACTTGTGTTTGTCCGAGCTTAAGCTTTTAACACTATCCTCTCACGGTCCCATCGGTTAAGTCTCACGCATTTAATGCCTTTGATCCTTATCTTTTGTCGATCAGCGAGTTTTTGACACTGCCACATCAGTTTTATTATACCTACTCGAGTGCGACTGTCTGGTGCTATTCTCCAAGCAAATCCTTCCCCTATAAATACCATTGTTGCTTCCATTTTTGCTCATCCACCTTCATTTCAAACTTACCTTCTAAAGCCATGGGACCCAAGCGTAGAGTTTCCGCTCCGGCCCCCCGTTGTTCTTCCCTCCGGCTGGCTGAGCGCGCAGCTAGAGCTCGAATGTCTGCCCGAAAAGAGCGCCTGAGATCCAATGACCTTCTTCCAGGCCATGACCCTTCGTTGCCCATCGACATTCCGCCTGAACCGGAAGAGGGTGAGTAGGTCATCGTACCCCTGGAACCGCTACCCGTCAAGATGGAACCACTGCTTCACGACCCTGTTTCCCTAGAGGAGCTGATCCCCGACCCTGACTACGTGGAGTTTCTTGACGAGATCGAGGCCATGCTAGACCGCGATACCCCTGATGCTCCGCCAGGCATTGCTGCCTTTTGGGAGGAGTTTCGCGACTACGCTTCTGCCCCTACTCCGGCGACTCCGACTGTCTCTTCTGATGTCGTTCCTCCGACCAAGTAGATTTGGGGCTTAACCTAAAATAGCCCCACCTTTTGTTGTCTTTTGCTGAAGGGGTGCTCCGTTGGCCCCTTTATTTTATTTTGAATATACTTATCGAGCCTTCGCGCTTTCGATGAATGGAAAATCATCATTGTTTTGCTCGTGCTTTGCCTCTTTTTTCTCTGCATGTGTTTGCTACCAGGTGGATTCATCCTCATAATCGCTCGTCCAGCCCCTAAGGGTCTTTTGAGAGCCTTTTGACTCTTTCAAGCTTCGAGGTAGGTCGACCCCTCAGGCCTTAGTTCGTTGAGGTTAGGTCTGACCTTTCCTAGGACTTTAGCACGACTTTTCAACTTCGCCTTTCGACTCCCTCCCCTTAACCATGCTTCCAGTCCCTCAGACTCTCGGTCTGAGGGCTCAACCAAGGCTTCCATTAGCCCAATCCGACCTCTGAATTGCACTAGGTCCGACTTATCGCATGAAATCCTTTTCAATCCCTCAAAACTTTAGTCTAAGGACTAGGTTGGTTTTTGCTCAATCTTTCATTTTTCAAGGGATTTACCGGGTTCGACCTCCAAAGTCTGACCTGTCACTTTGATAGGGCTCGCCTCCATAGGTCGACCCATGCCCACATATCCTGTCTGCGCGAAACTATCCATTTTTTGCCTTTTTCGATCCTCAATCTTCTTCGCGATTCTCACCCTCATCATTACCTTTTCTGAACCATTGTATAGGCATTAAATGTCTTCTCATTCTGATGTAAGCTAACCGTTCCATCAACCATCGCATCACTAGTTCGTCCTTCCAATTAAAGCCACATGTTCTCATCTCCTTCATCATCCGTCTCTATAAAAGGCTCACCTGCTTTGTTTCTTCTTCTTTTACCTTCTTCTTCTGCAATCCAGTTCCCTCCACTTCAGTCACTTCGTTGTTTCTCCACTGCCGTCGTTTGCTCCCACATTGCCCCTTTCTCTCCGGTGTTAGTTCCCCAAACTCTTCCGGTAAGCTCCTTTCTCCATTTCTTGTTTTCTTCTCTGTCTTTTCCGTGTCTTTGTCTTCCTCTTTTTCTCGCGTGAGGTTTATGGAAAACCTCTCCGCCTTTGCCTCCTAACCAGTGGCTTTCGGGGATGCGCCGGCCGATCCTCCAACCAATCCGTCGAAGGAGATTCCTTTTCATCCGTCCATGGCCGCGTCAGGAATGTCGCCATGGGCCAACCTTTTTCACCCCTCGGCCAAAACGAGGCCCTAAACCTTCTAGTCCAGTATACTTCCACTCTCTCTTCGCAGAAGCTTGATCACATTCGGGACCTATTGGTCCCAAGGCTGTGGTCATGGCGGCTGGTGACCATGATATTCACGATCCTCCCTCTTGCTATATCGGCCTCCATTACAAATAGATCCTTAACCACTACCACTAGCACGACCACTACATTTCAGAACATCTTGTACTGCACATCTTGTTAATTAGGAACTACGAACCTGAGATTGTGAGATTAACAGATTGTGAGATTAAAATTGTGAGAACAAGAGTAGGATGGAACGAACTACGACCGTCGATAGGTGAGGCTAAGACAGTGACCGGTGTTATGACAGAGCGAGTGAGCAATAGAGGAGTAGTCGAATAGAGCTGTAGATAGAGGCAAAGAGCGACATGGGGGCTGAGGCGTTGTTTTGGAATAATGGAAATAAAAAGGATTATATATATATATATATATATATATATATATATATATATATATATATATATATATATATATATATATCCCTAATAAGGTGAGAACTATGTCCCGAGAACCTGTGGACAAATCCAAACCATTGATATAGCAGATCTAACCGTTCAAAATAAACAAACATTGTAATATTTATGAAAAAAAAACCCCGCTCATTTTAATAATTAGTAATATTTATGAAAATGACCCCGCCTAGTTTTCACTTGATTTCTCATCCATCAGATCTTGCAAATCAACAGTACAGATTTGTCCACACGCTCTCAACTGGGAAGTTTGTTCTCATATGATTAGGATTATATATATATATATATATATATATATATATATATATATATATATATATATATATATATATATATATATATATATATATGTATGGGTTCCTGTGCGGTTGGCATTCTCTGATGCGGTTGTGCGGCTGCTTTAGGTGCGCGATTTTTCTTCTTAAGGTGTGTGGCTTGTGTGCTTAAGGTGCGTCAGTGGTGAAACTTAAGATGATTAAACATAAAGCTTAAGGTGCGTGGTTTTCCTTCTTAAGGTGCGTGAATTGTATGCTTATGGTGCGTGAGTTGTTGAAACTTAAGGTGCAGCATTTTAAAACCTTAAGTGCGTGGTATGTGTTCTTAAGATGCATGATTTGTGTACTTAAGGTACGTGGTTTGTGTACTTAAAATGCGCCTGCCTAATACATATATACACACACACACACACACACATATATATATATATATGTATATGTATATATATGTATACGTATATATACATATATGTATATGTATACGTATATATACATATATGTATATGTATATGTATATGTATATATATACGTATATATATATATATATATATATATATATATATATATATGTATGTATATATATATATGTATATATGTATATATGTATGTATGTATGTATGTATGTATAATAGCATATTGTTGTATGTATTTGGAAGTAGGAATAAATAATTTTATGCTATTTTCACGTATGTAAGGATTTCTTGAAGACTCCGTATGCATACTTATGAAGTGTATCTTTTGATAAACTACTTAATTGTAAAATATATTTTTAAAGGAATTGTAAAATATTTAGTATTACTTATGTTGAAGATGAATATACTAGGTGTGAGCATCGGTCGGTTACGGTTAATAACCGACCGATAACCGAATAACCGACCGTATTTTTCAAACCTACATAACCGACCGAAATCGACGGAACATATACATATAACCGACCGAAACCGATTACGTCGGTTTCGGTCGGTTATTTCGGTAACCGAAAAACCGAGAGTTATGACTAAATTTTTTTTTTGGCAAAAAAGAGAGTTATGTCTTCATAAATCATAATTCAAAATAAATAAACAAAACTTTGTTTTAAAAAAATAATAAAAAAAAAAGGGAAAAGGGTCAAATAAGCCCTCAAACATTACCCAAAAGTGCAATTAGGCCCTCGAAGATTCAAAAAGTTCAATTAAACACATAAACTTATCACTTTGAGTCATTTAAACCCATATGACTGGGTGAACAACCGGTCATAATTATTCCGGCAAGATTCCGGCGGCCGGCGGCCGGAATTTCATCCAAACCAATGGTCGGCCGTCTTCTCCGTTGGAGAAGATGACCGACCTGTTCGTCGTCTTCTCCAGGGAGGAGAAGATGAAGCCGTCTTCTCCTCCCTGGAGAAGACGAACCAGCACTCCAGCAGTGTGTTCATCTTCTCCAGGGAGGAGAAGACAAAGACCGTTCGTCTTCTCCTCCCTGTAGAAGACGAACCAGCAGCGTGTTCATCTTCTCCAGGGAGGAGAAGACAAAGTTTGTCTTCTCCTCCCTGGAGAAGACGAACCAGTTAGCTTCTTCGTCTTTATCACCTTCCGAAAATTTTTTTCATGCATTGCGAAACAAGAATGTGTAGTTCAATTGGCGTAAAAAGAACCAAAAAGCTAGAAGCTTTATATCAGATACCAAAATCTTTTATAAAAAAGTAATAACAAAAAAGGTTCAAAATCATATTATGGCAGGAAGGTTGGGGATGAAATTCTGGCAGTTGGGGATGGAATTCGTCTTCTCCATCCGGCGGACTCTTTTAATATTTTAATATGATAATTCCTCAAAAAGGTTGGGGATGAAATTCCGGCGGCCGGCAGCCGGAATCTTCGCCGGAATAATTATGACCGGTTGTTCACCTGCAACAACAGGTCGTATGGGTTTGAATGACTCAAAATGATAAGTTCAAGTGTTTAATTGAACTTTTTGAATCTTCGAGGGCCTAATTGCACTTTTGGTTAATGTTTGAGGGCTTATTTGACCCTTTTCCCTAAAAAAAAACAAAACAGTGTGGAAAAACCAGTATATGTAACTGTTAGTATATATATAATTGTGTACAGTGTCTGGTGTTTGGTTTTGGCATATAATTATAATACATTAATATATAAATATATAAGTAGATTATATATATATATACTTTAATATTAATATTAATACTAATATTATTAATATATATATATATATATATATATATATATATATATATATATATATTGTCGGTTATTCGGTGACCGTGGTTTTTAAAGGTTGATAACCGATAAATAACCGAATGACCGAATAACCGAATTTTTATTTGGCCTAATAACTGATGACCGATCGATAACCGAAATTTTCGGTCGGTTCGGTTATCGGTTATCGGTTTCGCCGGTTATTCGGTAACTATGCTCACCCCTAGAATATACATTTTTAAAATTTTTATAAATTAAAAATATGGTCAAGGGATTCCCCGTCCCTGGATAATCGCCATGGAATTGGGATAGGGAGATTTTTCCCTTCCTCAGCTAGGATGGGGACGGGGGAAAAAGTCGGGGCGGGGATGGGGGTATACCCCTTGCCCCCACCCCACACCATTGCTATCCCTAAGCCCTAGAGGTTTATGATACTTGTCTCTAACCTTTAACTTTTATTATAGTAGATTTAAATTTGAACTTTTTATATTTAATAGCATTTTTTACATCATTTTTAAATATATAAATTTTTATAATAACACTGAAATAACTAGTATAAACAATTGAGTTGTAAATAACTTGAGTCAAACATCATCAACTAAACTTGACAAATAAAATGTAAAGGGTGAATGAAGTATTTTTCAATCAATTTATTGATCATACCATTGCAAATAAACATAAATATAATGTTATTGATCTGTAAATCGCTCAACCCTCCCAAGTTGATTATGTTTCCATAAAAGGAAATAATTAGGCATTGTTCTAAGACACAGTTCAACTGATTAATTAATCCAAAATAAATTCATAAGTACGTTTTGTTTTGTTAGCAGTCTTAAGGCGAAGGGTTAAAATCATACCAAAACTCAACATGCCTGTATTTATATGATAATACAACATTGTTAAGATGATAGATTAAAGTACGCGTTTAGCTAGGTTTTATGCAAATATTGGAGTTTATTATCACATGTTGATATTTCTATAGTAAACATTGTATTTGTCATCTTAATAGTTAAAAATCGTCAATGATTCAAGAGCAGTAGCAAAAAATGGTTTGAATTAACTGTATCAATTAAAAAAAAAAAGAGTAAAGTATAATAGAGTATTATATATTTATTTATGGTACACCACTTGATCAACAATGTATATATAGATTAGTCGTACGTGAGACTCTCTTATCATGAAATGTATAATACTTTCTTTACAAATTTATACAACTTATTACATTTTAATTAAAAAATATTACACATTTCATGTGAGATAGATCTCACAAAAGACTTACTCTTTATATATGTTCAAAGGGATATATATCTAGCTAGTAAGTCCACTCCTTGGGGAGAAATATATAAGGTGAGTGGCCATCGCTAGCTTTCTTTCTATTGTTGCAGTCCTTTTTTCCTTTTATGTTTTTTACACTATCTGCAGAGAAAAATATATAATAACTATAAGTATATTCCTGAGTTATATTATGCACCTATAAAGATAGAGAGATTGATGTACAGGAAACAAAAAAAACCTCTGCAAAGCTTATTTTCCATGCCTAGTTCATGCACATTAAGATTGAGAGCTTGAACAACACGATCGGGGAGGAGGACCGAAGGAGGAGGACGAACTATACATGATAGACACATGTACACAAATTATTAAGGTATTGTATGTATGATATTATGTTATAAGTTCAAAACGTATTAAAAGTTGTTCTTGAAAAGAGTATTCAAGTGGGTAGAGCATAATTTTCGTACTAAAACGTCATAGTTTTCTTGTGTAATTTACAAGAGTACAATTTATCCAGTACATACCTACCAGAATGAGGTTTCCTCACCAAAAGTAAATATTACAAAGAATGTGTAGCTTTTGTATATAATATTGTACCATGCTTAGTTGATGCATAATGGCCATTGGCCCCGGTTTGCCGAGGAAGGAAAACGCCGGTCCCGCTACATGACCTGCCGGAATCTAGGAAGATGGCCTGCATTCCTTGACCTCCGGCCACCGCCGCCGCCGCCCAGTTCAGTGGATGTCTTGTTCTCTTGGAGCATCTTGAGTAATTCTGAAGAAACACAACAAGGTCCCATGATTGTTAAGCCATGTCTGATTAACCTCTCAAACTTAATATCTACCCAAAAATTAAAAACCCCACAATTCTTAATTAGACCCCAAACACAACGTAACATTCAATACCGGACAGGGCATCGGACGATGTTGTCGGCTTCTTGGATACCCAAACTGAGCCTGCAATATCTGAAAGCCATGAACACACTGTAATGAAGTTCAAGATAAGAAAGTGAAGAAGAAGACCTTTTGTTGATAATGGTGATGATGATAAGCCTCGTCGACAACATGTGAAGGAAGCCAGGACATGCCTTCTTCAAAGCAGATAACATCCTCGTTTTCTGCCATTGTTTTGCTACAGAGAGAGAGAGAGAGAGAGAGATGATTTGTTGGTGTTTTAGGTGAATTCCAACTCTAAACCTGAAATGGAAACTAATTGTACTTAGGTGGAGAGAGGTTATGCCAAGGAATGTGTTATAAAATAGTGATGAATCATGCAAGTTGACCGAACTTGATTTATGTTGTTGGTTTGTTGAATCTAATGACGAATTTAGCATCTGCATTTTGACTGGTTTTGTTTCCATTTACAAGTTTATCCTCCGATATATGATCCCCTCTGCCTCCTTTATAAGTTTGTCCTCCTATGTGATGAGATTATTTTAATCAAGTATCAGTCGAATCTTATTTAAAAATAGTTGTTTCATTACAAATTTATACTCCAATAGGATGAGATTAATCTACTCAAGTATCGTGTGCCTCATTATCCTGTACGATAAGATTAATCCAGCAAAGATTTGAGTCGAACACCATTCGAAAATAGATATTCTATTACAAGTTTACCCTCCTATAGAATAAGACTAATATGTAATTGTCTACTGACCTTCTTATTAATTTGAACAAATCAATTATGTGCAACATAGGTTAATTACCTCCTTATAATTTTTTGTCGATTAAGGTTACAAGATAATTTTCACCATAATACACTTGAATAGCGCTGGAAGATTTATCCAATTAAATGTCTATGTCCCATTCATATATAACTATTCTATTACAAATTTTCTCTTATAGAATGTCTATAGCTCCAATCCCCTAGGCAGTTGATGCAAATTACGGGTATATTTGATGCTAGGGGACATTTGAGTAAATTTCAAAAGATAAAGTGACCTAAGGAACCAGGTAAAAATGCATGGTGGGAGATTATGTGGATAGGTTAGGTTAGGTTGGGTTGGGTTTGGTAAACCCCACCTTCCATCAACCATCATATATAGTTGCTGCAGTTACTAATCACATAATCTTTGCCCTTTTTCTCAGCAAATTTATTTTATTTTAATGGCTTCAATTCTAGTCAACTGCTAACAGAAAGAGATGAACAATTGTGTTGCCATATATGAACCTGTTGCATGTCAGAGATGAACAATTGTGTTGCCATATATGAACCTGTTGCATGTCATTCTTCTTAACTACTAACCTACCGAAACCTTGATTCATATTTTCTTTGGTTGCCTGCAAAGAGTAAACAAAGCATGCTTTTTGCGAAGATTGGGGTCACATAATAAGCTAGTCATACGACCTCATATCAACTTCATAAGGAATTACGAATCGCTACCCGCATGAGCAGCTCAACTGGTTATAGGGGTGAAATTTGTCACAAAAGACCAATGATTGAGTCTTACTAGCGGCAGTATACCTGGCTAAGTAACTCAAAGAAGAGTGGTTAAACTTACTATCTTTTACACTCAGGATGCGTTTCCACAACACACACAACTGAACCCATTGCAAATAGAGCTAGAGGCCCACCAATCTCAAATCAATACCATAATGTCAAGTTAAAGTTATGGCATACCTTGAATGATTTCTTTTTCCGTTATTGAAACTTTAGTACTTTAAAAGAAAAGTATTATTATAAATATTTAACAAACATAAAACAAGTGCAATGTGTAGTGTGGTGGTGGAGAGTCCTTTGTTTAGACAAGAGGTCTTAGGTTCAAAATGTTGCTTTGTTTTGGACCGAATTTTATAGTTTTATGCCACTCACAAAATTGTGACATGGCAATTCCAACGTCACATGGAAAGACTTAACGGAAAAAATACGAATTTTATAGTTTTATGCCACATCACAAAATTGTGACATGGCAATTCCAACGCCACATGGAAAGACTTAACGGAAAAAATAAGCGGTGTTAAGTATTGTCCTTAATTGTTATCTTAAAGTATAGGGATTAAGTTGACCAAAATTGATGTACAGGGGATTAAGTTGACCAAAATTGATGTACAAGGACTAAATTGAACAAAACAGTATAGTACAGGGACTAAATTGAACAAAACAGTACAGTACAGGGACCTCACAGGTACTTTGACCTAGGAAATCTCACAAACTAAGCATCCTGATTGACTTAGGCTACTTAAGGTCAACCAATCTTAAGGTCATGTCCTAGGCCTAACTCTAGACTCCGATACCAACTGTAACACTCCCAACTTAAGGCAATATTTAAGGCAAATTAAAGCTTAGAATTCAACCAAAAAGATAATAAATTAAACTCTAGTCATAGCGGAAGCAAATATTCAAATCTCTGAGGTGTTATGCTACATCTAACTCATACTAAGCTAGATGCTAAGGCAAATACAAGATTGCTTGTAGTCTTGAACACAATCTTGTGATGCATATTCCTCGTGGTGTTGTGGGCAACATTGATTATGAATTACAGCTTGAGAGTCTGGAGATCGTGTGTTTCTTGAATATGGAGACCTTAGATATTTCTCTTTTTGAGTTCTTTATAAGGTAATATGTTTTTAGTATTATTTATTCATAATAGTTTTAATTTTATTTATCATAATTATTAGTAATTTATATGATTGGTTTTGATTGTGGATAGGGGTAATTATAAAGATTTTAGTTTGGCATCAAAATCCATGTATGGTTTTTTAGATCCAAATTGGATTCAACTGAAAATGACGAGTAGAGATAAGAGGATAACGTATATAAATGACATCATGCAATATGGGAAGAAAAATTTATGTTTAACCCCATATGTTCTCATTTTCTCAAGTAAGCATTGATTATATTATGTTTTAAATACAATACCTTATATATAATTTACTTTTATTATATATTATATTTACTATAAACTAATAAAATTCTTATTTGTAGTACAATGGACATTGGATGTTGATTGTGATTTGTCTCCTATTGAATGGAATCTATTGGTTTGATTCCATTGGTCGTGAGCCACGTGAGGATATCAAAGAGATAATTGAAACGTATGTAAATTTATAAATATAATTAATAGTTATTATTAATATAGTGATGTCAAGTATTTATGTATTTTATATGTCTTATATTAATAAGTGTGTGAAGACAACAAGCATATTAAGTGGAAAGAAACCAAGTCGTCAACCAAAATGGATTATATGTTTGTATGTACAACCTCGCATTCACAAAGCGCAACATTAACATCGCATTCACAAAGCGTTACATTAATTATGCTAGAATTTTGAAAGCGCTGATATACTGACACAAAAATTATTTATGCTAGAATTTTTAAAATGTGACATATTGACACAAAAATTTATTGTATATGCTAGCATTTTGAAAATATAATACATTGACACCCAGGGCCGGATTTTGGGCTGTGCAAGCAGCCCAACAGCACAGGGCCTCAAATTTTAGAGGGCCCAATATTTAAGTTTTACCTAACTAGTTAAGACATTAAAAAATAATAAATTTTGTATTAGTTTTTAAAGATACCAATGGAGAAATGGTAAAAATGTTTGTTTATAGTATTTTATATTGGAGATCAAGGGTTCGAATCTTGCCCTTTGCACACACTTTCCTCTTTTTTTTAGTAAACCTTGTCTTCCTTTTTTTTTTTTTAAAAAAAAATAAAATCCTTTTGCCTTTCTCTTTGCACACAACAACATTTTATCACCTTATTATTATTATTATTAGAAAAAACCTTTTTTTTAGTAAACTTTTTCCCTCTTTTTTTTTCTTAATCCTTTTGCCTTTCTCTTTGCACACAACAACATTTTATCACCTTATTAGTATTATTATTAGAAAAAATTATGGTAATGATTTTAAAAATTGCGCTTTTAGTAGGGCCTCATTTATTTACCAGAATAGGGCCACCAAAACCAAAAAACCGGCCCTGTTGACACCAAATGAGAATGTATGTGGTTGTTATTTTAAATTTAATTCTAATTTCAGTATGTGAGAATGTGGTTGTCATGTTTTCTTACATTTATATTCCATAGTACATTTAAATAAACAATTTTTTTTTTTGAAACAAACACCAACTTCATTAACTTAAAACAGAGGAGAAAACATTAGAAACACTGCTAGGGGGAATGAATTCCAAACCTGCAACCAACCATGAAAATGGCTTCCTGGGCTAACGTATGGGTAATCGGGCTGATCGCTTAACAAACTGAAAGTTAATATTGAAAAAGTCCTTAGCTATTTTCCTTTTTTTTTTTTGAGAATTCCTTAGGGGCCGTTTGGTTCGGGTAATCTGAGATTACCTAGGTAATCTGAGTCTGGTAATGTTATATTACCTTGTTTGTTTCAAGTTATGAGATTACCTGGTAATGTTATATTACCTCAAAGCTGATGTGGCGGTAATGTTTCAAGGTAATGTGATTACCCCCGTTTTTTTAGGTAATCTAAGATTACCTTGGTTATTCCAATTTTGCCCTTGTTAACTAATCCTTATATAATAATAATAATAATAATAATAATAATAATAATAATAATAATAATAATAATAATAATAATAATAATAATAATAATACTAACACAATAACATATATAAAATAAATATATGTTTATATAATCAAATATACATGTGTGTATATTTATATATTTATTATTTTAATATTAAGCATCAATACATTCATACATATAAATAAATAAAATACACACAATAAAGGCACACAAATAAATAAATAAATAAATAAATAAATAAATATATATATATATATATATATATATATATATATATATATATATATATATATATATATATATATATATATATATATATATATATATATATATATATATATATATTAAGTTAAAAGGACATTATAGTAAATTGTCACATATAACCTAAAATATAACCCTTAACCAAACAAAGTAATATTATATTCCACAATCCAAACCAAACACATCAGGTAATCTTACATTCCCGAAATCTCACATTGAGGTAATCCTATTACCTGGGGTAATCCAAGATTCCGTGAACCAAACGCCCCCTAGCTATTTTCCTAACATCTTCACCAGCCAAATCGAAAGAGGAAATCAAGCTATCGCTACTTTCCTAACATCTTCAGGAGCCAAATCTAAAGAGGAAATCAAACAATCACTATGCAAGCCCTAGATAACAAGAAGAGCATCCGTTTCAATCTGCACTGCATCGAACCTCCTCGACTTAAGCCAAGCGACCGCTGAATGGATAGCCAGAGCTTCGGCCAGCTTTGGAGTCAGTAAACCCTTCTAATTTTCCTCCCTGGCTGCAATGAAGAACCCTGCGGCATCCCCTAGTATGAAACCAAAACCAGCTCGACCGGAATTATTTTCAATAGCTGCGTCCACATTAAGCGTTAGCCAACCTTGAGGGGGGTTTTTCCCAAGTCACTTGGTTAGGAGTGTTTTGCAGCTTAGCTTCCGGAGAGTGAATCGATTACAGGCATCCATGAAAACACTAGCTCCGGTCAACACCTTCAAGTGAGTGGATGTTGAATTGTTCCAGACTTTTTGGTTTCTTGCAGCCCAATTTTTCCAGCATACTGTAAGGAGGAGACCCATGGAGAACTGGTCCAAGTGTTTCATATTAAGCGCAATCAAGCTGTTGAAGAATGAGAAGCAATACTCTAGTAGCATTCCAGAAAATTCTGTATCTAGCCTTTCTTGAGTTTGTTAGAAGGTTATTCTTGTCATTTTATCTTTCTTGTTTGACTATATATATAGTCTCCTCTTTCCCTGTAAGAATTGAATTCATTTTCAATAAAAATCTGCTCTCTGGTTTTCTTTCCACCATGAAAACTGCCCAACCACTCCTGCAATTTTTCATTTCCTGCTAACTTGAAATGGTATCAGAGCGACGAGATCGAAGCTATGCAGCCGTTATCTCTGCAGTTGGAGGTAACGACACGGAGGCTCCTCCACCGGAACAAGCTCGAACGCCGATGATCGAACCTCCGCGACGAACTACGAACGCAGAAGATCCTCTTCTTCTTCCCGCAAATGAAAGTGCGAGCAAAGTGCTCGTTAGTCCTCCTTTAACAGCTTCCAACTACAATTCGTGGAGTAGATCCATGACAATGGCACTCAAAGTGAGAAACAAGTGGGGAATTATCAGTGGAGCAATTCCAGTCCCTGCTAGTAGCGATCCAGAGTACGAGGCATGGGAGAGATGCAATATTCTGGTTAGTACTTGGATTATCAATTCTCTTAGTCCCTCAAATTGCACAAAGTGTGATGTATTTTGATCTAGCTCAAAACATTTGGGAGGATTTGAAAAATAGATTTTCACAAGTAGATGCTCATAGAATTTCTGACCTTCAAGATGAGATCTATAGTCTTAGACAAGGAGCTTGTAGTGTTACTGATTACTATACTCAATCCAGAATTTTATGGGAAGAAATGAGCTCACTGAGGCCTCTTCCTGTATGTGAATGTAATCTAAAGTGTCAATGTGGTTTGAATGCTCCGAAGTGCTCATGTGAACTAGCTGCTAAGATCAGAAAAGAACGAGAGGATGATCAGGTTATTCGTTTTTTGAAAGGCTTGAGTGATGAGTTTTCAAGCATAAAGTCAGGAGTGCTTCTTTTAGATCCCATGCCCCCTGTGCACAAAGTTTTTGCCATGGCAATGAAATTAGAGAGGCAGTTGCATGGCCTTGAAACAGCACATATTAATGCTAGCCTTACTGATGCAGTAAGTGAAAACATTGTGGCTGCTATAAACAACAACAACAAGAGGAAATTTACCTTCAATAATGTGAATAAATCTGTGGCTAAGTGCACTTTCTGTGGAATGACTGGTCATACGGTTGAGAAGTGTTATAAGAAACACGGTTATCCACCAGGTTGGATACCAGGATACAAGTCTAAGGGCAAACAGATACAGACTGGAGTCTCTGCTGCAGTATCAGGTAATACTAATCAGAAGTATGTTAGTTCTGGACAGGTAGAAGCTGATCTTAACTTGTCCAACGAGCAAATCCAGAAGCTCATTTCTATGCTACAACTGCAAGTTGGACAAAACAACTCAAGTTCACCTACAGCTGCTAGTGTGAGTGTCATGTCTTCAGGTCTGGTCCCTAACTTCAAAGCAGCAGCAGCATAACAACTTCCTAAAGGCAAGTACACTTTTATCACCAGTATTAATGCTTTACTAAAACATTCAGACACTTGGATATTAGATACTGGAGCTACGGATCATATAGTTTGTGATTTAAATTACTTTGACACTTACAATCATGTCCAAGGAATTGTTGTGAATATGCCAAATGGTGAAATTGTTCCAGTGACACATGTAGGGACTGTAAAGCTTACTGAAGTTCTTCATTTACAGAATGTGCTTTATATACCTACCTTCACTTTCAACATTGTGTCTGCTAGCCAACTGACAAAATCAGCATGTAGTTTGCTTGTGATGTCTGATAAGTGTTTGATTCAGGAACAACCTGGCAAGAAGATGAATGGTTTTGCTAAGGAGGAGAAAGGACTTTATTACTTGATCAACCCACCAACGAAGAAAACTAGTTTTTTTGATGACTATGTGCATTGTAATAATGTCAGTACACATACTTGGCATAATAGACTAGGACATTTTCCTGTTAATAAAATGCATCTATTGGATGGTGTACAATGTTCAGTAAATGAGGATGAATTCATTTGTGATGCATGTCATTTTGCCAAACACAAGAGAAATTCTTTTCCTATCAGTGCTACTAGAACCTCTGCTTGCTTTGAACTCCTACATACTGATATTTGGGGGCCCTTCTCTGTTTGTACTATGAATGGGGAATGTTATTTTTTAACAATTGTGGATGACTATAGCAGATTTACTTGGATTCATATGATGAAGCAAAAGTCAAAAACAAGGGTTTTACTTAAGAATTTTTGCAGTTATGTTGATACACAATTCTCAACTAAAGTCAAAATTATAAGGAGTGACAATGGTCTTGAATTCAATATGCTGGAATTTTACAATGAAAGAGGGATTGTACATCAGAAAACATGTGTAGAAACTCCTCAACAGAACGCTGTAGCTGAAAGAAAACATCAACATATACTTAATGTTGCAAGAGCTTTGAGGTTTCAAGCAGGTTTGCCACTGAAATTTTGGGGACATTGTGTCCTTCATGCTGCTTACTTAATAAACAGAGTTCCTACAGGTATTCTTGGTTGGAAGACACCTTTTGAGACATTGTTTGGAAAGCTTGTAAACTATAGTCATTTGAAAGTATTTGGGTGCCTCTGTTATGCGTCTACTTTGTCACAGGGAAGACATAAAATGGGAGCAAGAGGGAGAAAGTGCGTATTCATAGGTTTCCCGGCTCATATCAAAGGTTACACACTGTATGATCTTCATAGTAAGTCAACCTTTATTTCCAGAGATGTACAATTTTATGAGCAGTCATTTCCATTCAAATCAAAAGATTTAATTGGCACTACAAGAGATAGTCCTGCTTTGCCAACTCTTTTCTTTCCAGAGGAAGCCTTTCATAATTCTGAGCAGCACGCACCTCAAGACTTTACAAGTGCTGTGAATGATGGTTCCATTGAGGAGTATTCTAGTCCAGAACAGCAAGCTATAGAAGAAAATATAGTTGAACATCAGTCTTCTAGTCCAGAACAACAAATTGAGGAAGAAAATCCGATTGAGCGGGAACCCTTGCAGCCAAGAAGATCTGTGAGAACAAAGGCTGCTCCAGTAAGATTCCAAGACTATCATTGTGGTACAATTGAAAGTCAAAACAGATTTACCTCTCCTCATCCCTTACATTCTGTCATCTCATATGAAAACTTGGCACCTGCACATAAGATTTTTTCCATGAATATTTCTTCTACAAGTGAACCTAGTACATATACACAAGCTGCAACACAAGAATGTTGGAAAGATGCAATGCAAAAGGAAATTCAAGCACTACAGGATAATCATACGTGGGTTCTTACAGACTTGCCTCTTGGAAAAACACCTATTGGATGCAAATGGGTGTATAAAATCAAGTACAAAGCTGATGGTTCAGTAGAAAGATATAAGGCAAGGTTAGTGGCGAAGGGGTACACTCAACAACTAGGGGTGGACTATGTTGAGACTTTTTCACCAGTTGCGAGAATCACCACTATAAGAACTCTACTTGGAGTGGCAGTAACAAAGGGGTGGCATATCCAACAATTAGATGTCAATAACGCTTTTCTTCATGGTGAGCTTAATGAAGAAGTTTACATGGTATTGCCCCCCGGCTTTCAAAGTGATAAACCCAATCAAGTTTGCAAGCTGACAAGATCATTGTATGGGCTCAAGCAAGCTAGTAGACAGTGGAATGCAAAACTCACATTAGCATTGCTGTCTAATGGTTTTACTCAAGCTAAGTCTGATCCTTCATTATTTGTTAAACACTCATCTGATTCTTTCACAGCTCTTTTGGTTTATGTAGACGACATCATCATTGCTAGTGATGCCATGAATTCCATTGATGAACTAAAGTAGTTCTTAGATTCCACTTTTAAAATAAAAGATCTAGGGAATCTCAGTTATTTTTTGGGCATTGAAGCAGCCAGGACTTCAGTCGGTCTCAATCTTTGTCAGAGGAAGTATACACTTGATATTTTGACCGAAGCTGGCTTCTTGGACAGTAAGCCTGTAGCAAGTCCCATAGTTCCAGGGCAGAAGCTTATGCACAATGATGGAGTAACTCTTACAGATGTTGGTGTTTATAGAAGACTTGTAGGAAGACTCCTCTACTTGACAGCTACAAGACCTGACATAGCATATGCAGTACAGCAGCTAAGTCAATTCATTGACAAACCAACTGATAAGCACCTAACAGCGGCACATAGGGTGTTAAGGTACTTGAAAGGGGCTCCAGGTAAAGGGATATTCTTTCCAGCAGATTCTAATATTCATCTGCAAGCTTTCACTGATTCAGATTGGGCAACATGTCCAGAAACAAGGAAATCCATAACTGGTTATTGTGTATTTCTTGGGAATTCTTTGATATCTTGGAAGTCTAAGAAGCAGCCCACTGTCTCAAAATCATCATCTGAAGCCGAATACAGGGCTTTGGCAATGGGTGTGTGTGAAGTTCAGTGGATATGGTTCCTGTTAAGTGATCTTGGATTAGTCCCATCCAAGCCTGCATCGTTCTTTTGTGATAACAAGTCTGCTATAGCTATTGGTGAAAATTTTGTGTTTCATGAAAGGACAAAGCATATTGAGATTGACTGTCATATTGTGAGGGAGAAGGTACAACAGGGATTAGTCAAGCTAATGTATATCTCCTCTGCTAATCAAACTGCTGATGGTTTTACAAAGCCACTTCCTCTGCCACAGTACAAGAGCTTCATTTCTAAGCTGGGATTACAGGATATGTACTCTCCAGCTTACGGGGGGGTGTTGAAGAATGAGAAGCAATACTCTAGTAGCATTCCAGAACATTCTGTATCTAGCCTTTCTTGAGTTTGTTAGAAGGTTATTCTTGTCATTTTATCTTTCTTGTTTGACTATATATATAGTCTCCTCTTTCCCTGTAAGAATTGAATTCATTTTCAATAAAAATCTGCTCTCTGGTTTTCTTTCCACCATGAAAACTGCCCAACCACTCCTGCAATTTTCCATTTCCTGCTAACTTGAAACAAGCTTAACAAGGAATTCGGATAGCTAGTGCTAATCACCTAGTTGATTAAAATATTTAGATGTATGAGCTGGAATGCAGCCAGTAAAATCTTATATTTGAAAACAAACCTCAACTTTCTTTTGATCAAGTCTGAACACTTACGTTTCTCAGCTGCAATATCCTCCAAACCTCCTCGACTTAAGCCAAGTTTAGATTTCTGTTTCTCCCAAGCTGAAATCTTTTTCAGACATTTCTTCTCCCTTTTTGCAACCTCCATAAAAGTTGTTGCAGATTCTGATGCACTCAGTTTGCACGCCTCCATTTCTGCATTCGTTCTCACCCTCAAGCTTTCTCACACCGGAATTGACACGGTCCACTTCACCACTTGCTTTACGGAGAGCATTCTCCAATTTTGTGAGCTTCTTCATGATATTTTCCTCAATGGTCTGGTTACCCTTATTCACACTTTGGGTTTCCTCCCTTTCCATCCTCAGCATCTTAAGCTCGGTTAAGTCATTGCTTAATTTTCTTGCAGCTTGCATTGCTTTTTGATGTGCCCGTGTTATGTTCTTCTTTGAACCTCCGTTTTTACTCTACTTGTATGTGTTGGAGGATATACATACAGTAGCTAAACAAGAAAGTAGTTAGGGGCTTTTATATACATACACCGCATTCTGTTACAACTGTTTTCTTCTTCCATTCCTTTATATTCCAACGCCACATGGAAAGACTTAACGGAAAAAATAAGCGGTGTTAAGTATTGTCCTTAATTGTTATCTTAAAGTATAGGGATTAAGTTGACCAAAATTGATGTACAGGGGATTAAGTTGACCAAAATTGATGTACAAGGACTAAATTGAACAAAACAGTATAGTACAGGGACTAAATTGAACAAAACAGTACAGTACAGGGACCTCACAGGTACTTTGACCTAGGAAATCTCACAAACTAAGCATCCTGATTGACTTAGGCTACTTAAGGTCAACCAATCTTAAGGTCATGTCCTAGGCCTAACTCTAGACTCCGATACCAACTGTAACACTCCCAACTTAAGGCAATATTTAAGGCAAATTAAAGCTTAGAATTCAACCAAAAAGATAATAAATTAAACTCTAGTCATAGCGGAAGCAAATATTCAAATCTCTGAGGTGTTATGCTACATCTAACTCATACTAAGCTAGATGCTAAGGCAAATACAAGATTGCTTGTAGTCTTGAACACAATCTTGTGATGCATATTCCTCGTGGTGTTGTGGGCAACATTGATTATGAATTACAGCTTGAGAGTCTGGAGATCGTGTGTTTCTTGAATATGGAGACCTTAGATATTTCTCTTTTTGAGTTCTTTATAAGGTAATATGTTTTTAGTATTATTTATTCATAATAGTTTTAATTTTATTTATCATAATTATTAGTAATTTATATGATTGGTTTTGATTGTGGATAGGGTAATTATAAAGATTTTAGTTTGGCATCAAAATCCATGTATGGTTTTTTAGATCCAAATTGGATTCAACTGAAAATGACGAGTAGAGATAAGAGGATAACGTATATAAATGACATCATGCAATATGGGAAGAAAAATTTATGTTTAACCCCATATGTTCTCATTTTCTCAAGTAAGCATTGATTATATTATGTTTTAAATACAATACCTTATATATAATTTACTTTTATTATATATTATATTTACTATAAACTAATAAAATTCTTATTTGTAGTACAATGGACATTGGATGTTGATTGTGATTTGTCTCCTATTGAATGGAATCTATTGGTTTGATTCCATTGGTCGTGAGCCACGTGAGGATATCAAAGAGATAATTGAAACGTATGTAAATTTATAAATATAATTAATAGTTATTATTAATATAGTGATGTCAAGTATTTATGTATTTTATATGTCTTATATTAATAAGTGTGTGAAGACAACAAGCATATTAAGTGGAAAGAAACCAAGTCGTCAACCAAAATGGATTATATGTTTGGTATGTACAACCTCGCATTCACAAAGCGCAACATTAACATCGCATTCACAAAGCGTTACATTAATTATGCTAGAATTTTGAAAGCGCTGATATACTGACACAAAAATTATTTATGCTAGAATTTTTAAAATGTGACATATTGACACAAAAATTTATTGTATATGCTAGCATTTTGAAAATATAATACATTGACACCAAGGGCCGGATTTTGGGCTGTGCAAGCAGCCCAACAGCACAGGGCCTCAAATTTTAGAGGGCCCAATATTTAAGTTTTACCTAACTAGTTAAGACATTAAAAAATAATAAATTTTGTATTACTTTTTAAAGATACCAATGGAGAAATGGTAAAAATGTTTGTTTATAGTATTTTATATTGGAGATCAAGGGTTCGAATCTTGCCCTTTGCACACACTTTCCTCTTTTTTTTAGTAAACCTTGTCTTCCTTTTTTTTTTAAAAAAAAAAAATAAAATCCTTTTGCCTTTCTCTTTGCACACAACAACATTTTATCACCTTATTATTATTATTATTAGAAAAAACCTTTTTTTTTAGTAAACTTTTTCCCTCTTTTTTTTTCTTAATCCTTTTGCCTTTCTCTTTGCACACAACAACATTTTATCACCTTATTAGTATTATTATTAGAAAAAATTATGGTAATGATTTTAAAAATTGCGCTTTTAGTAGGGCCTCATTTATTTACCAGAATAGGGCCACCAAAACCGCCGTTAGACTCCAAGCTTGATTTCTTCGTCGATGTCGGCAACAATCTTGCCTATGCGACTGGCGAAGTCATTCGTAATATGAGCGCAGTGCTCTTCAAATCAATTCAGTCAAGTGTGAGCGATTATTCATGGAGCAGATCCATGAAGAATACGAGCAAAGTGCTCGTTAATGTTCTATTTGCAGGTTTTAATCGCAGCTCGTGGAGCAGATCCGTGGAGTGTTCGAGCAGAGTGCTCGTCAATCTTTTGATTGCCGTCTTCAATTGTAGCTCACGGAGCAAATCCGTGAGATCAAGCGCAGAGCTCGTTATTCCCCCGTTTGCAGTTTTCCTCCGGAGCAGATCTGCGGAAATCTTGAGCGCAGAGCTCGTAGCAGTTGTATCGTCGCCACAGAGGCGAACGAGGAAGAAGAATCAGCTATTGACTCAGATTCGCGACTTTGCTTTTGAAAAATCGCAAGGAAAGCGACGAATCTCGAATCTGAAGAACCGAATCGCAGTTCTTAATCGAAGCAGAGTGCTCGTTAATGCTGTGTTTGCGGTCTTCGATCGTGATTTCGGGAGCAGATCATCGCCGCAGCGGCGAACAAGGGAGATGATCGCAGTGCTCGTTCATCCTTCATCCATCGCCATTCCTGGAGCAGATCCAATGGTGTGGAAGCAGTTTCGAGGAGAAGTGGCTGAGATTGATCCTCTGCCGCCGCCACCGCGGCAACCTCACTTCTCGCATATTCTCCGTTCGTTGTTCATCACAGAAGTAAGCTCAATGCCGTTTAATCCTCTGTGCATCATTTTTTTAGTTAATACAACAGTGTCGGGGTATGGAGAAGGCAAGTTCGCCAAGGTATTTGATCGTGAGATGTTTGATCGTGTCTTCGAAGAACAGTTCTCCGAGAACGATCATAATGAAGGTTCAGAGAAAAGCAGCGTTTACATCTTTGTAGTTGATCAAGAAGCTGTACTGGAGACTAGTACAGTGAATACACATGATAAAATTAAGATAAATGAAACTCATGAAGAAAATGGATGGAAAGTTTCACTGGCCGCAGTGGTGGTGAAGTCTCTGATTGATGCTTCATTTGGAAATGGCACTGATTTGAACATAGTTATAAGCAGCTTGATATTGGACGTTTTTGTTGGATGCAGTGCTCTTGATATGTACAGTAAGACATGCATTAAAGAACTTGCAAACAAGGCTATGGCGTCCAAGGAGGTATTACTGAAAGTGCTGCTGGTTGTAACTTTAAAGCCAGTTTTAGCATGGCATATGATGCATGCAACTTATCTTCCATGCATGCAACTTATCTTCCATGCTAGATGCATCTAAAGCTAATCCCATCATGGAAGGATGGGAAATTTCAAAAGTTACGGTTCTATTACTGGACTCCAAGAAGGAGAATTGCTTTCTGAGGTTTGGCTCTGTTAATGATGGGGAGACAACACCTAGTAATAGTCATCCTCAAATCTCTGGTGCTGGAAATGACTTCTTGGTTGTTCACAATGGTGTTATCATCAATTATGGGGCATTGAAGGAGACCCCAATCCGACTTGATTTCACCTTTGAATCAGAAACAGATACAGAGGTGATTCCAAAGCTTGCAAAGTTTGTATTTGATAAAGCAAAAGAAGGAGAGGTGATGGCCAAGTCGCAGAAGGCAGAGAAGGATAACACTCCCAAGGAGTAAATGTGAAGGCATTCTTGTTCAAGCTGAAGACGTATCTTGTCTCTTTCACTTCCATTCTAAGCTGAACATACAAAAGATTTGCATGTCCAGCTTACCGGGGGGGTGTTGGAGGATAGCTAAGCAAGAAAGTAGTTAGGGGCTTTTATATACATACACTGCATTATGTTACAACTGTTTTCTTCTTCCATTCCTTTATATTCCATCTCTGTAAGCTACTGAGATAAGAACCTCACTTTAACTTTCTTTCAATATAGTCTTCATTCGTTTTCCTTGCTCTCTTCATCCTTACGTGCAAACTCCATTAGTGTGAGGGCTACTTCCTTGGCTGCCTGTTTATTGCACCACTTTTCCTGTCAAACACAAACAGCTACAAAATTTACTGAGATATTATTTATCAGCTTAGGCCGCACAGAATTTGCACAAAATATGCACACATAGAAGTGATAATATAATACTGATTCGTATAGCTGATGCTTATCAAGGTTCTGTAAAGTTTCTTGAGTTGGTAACTTTCAAGGGTCTGTAAAGTTTTCAATGTAAAGTTTTCATGTAGACAGTGATAACAATGTAAAGTTTTCAAGTTGTGTCTGTAAAGTTTTTTGACTGTTCTTGAGTTAGTTTTTCGAGGGTCGATTTCAATTGTGCTTTCTTCAGATCAACAAAAAGCAGACAAGGATGCATTCCCTATCACCACTCAACTCAGATGATTTCAGAATTGAAAGATCTTTTTTTAACGAGGTTTTCTCCTCGCCTGTGACCCTAGCCGGCAAAGAACCACAAGGAGATAAACCAGCCTAGGTTACCCATAGTTGACCGGCTCAAACCCAAGGGTTTGAGGATCGAAACTCCAACCTCTCGGCTGTAGGTAGAGCACTCTTACAACCTGGGCTGTCCTTACAGACTGGAATTGAAAGATCTTGTTCAAGGCATTGGAGGTCATCTTTCTGCCTCTGGAAGTCCAATTCTACCTTGAGGCGCAGAGACTCCAGCTTCCTTTTGTTACCAGCCTCGGCAGCCTCTTTAAACTTCTTTTCTTCCTCTATTTGGGTCACATAAAGTTTAGCCACTAGAGCAAGATCTAAGTAGAATCATTATGCCACAGAAGATATGAAGATCCATTTGTGTTTTATAAGAAATAAACTCTATAAGAGCTAACATTCTGAGATGCTAAACATACAGTTCAAAATTCTAAAGATAAAAGATCACTATATCAACATCAAACACTAGTACATCTATGGCAACACTAGGTAATTGTTTGAAGTTTTTTCGATATATGATTTCCCCAACAGGTCAATCCTAATATCTATTTATATATCATGCCCATGATGTGGAAAGTGAAAAAAAAAAAAAACACTGCCATCTCTCATTTGTCCTGCAACTTTCGGTTATAGTGCTGCAGTAAATGGATCACCCATTGAGTGCATAAGAATCATTTGCCTAAAAAGTTAACCTTATTGCAGAGATGAAATATACCTGGCTCATAAATCCAAATTGGTCATGTGCAAACACAGGCAAGTGCACTTATTGATGAGCAACAACGTATCGCAATAAGAAAGATGGTTAGGACACTACTATAGAAACAACATATAACTCGATTTTTCAAAAAATCGACATTAAAAGAGAAATAAAAAGTGATAATAAAATACGACGTCGGTTAATTAAATAACCGATGTCGTATGTCTTAGGCGAAAAAAAAAAAATATAATAGCATATGACGTAGGTTAATTAAATAACTTCATATGTCTTACGCAAAAATAAAATGATAATAACATACGACGTCGGTTAATTAAATAGCTGATGTCGTATTTCTTACGCGAAAAAAAACGATAATAACATACGACGTCGGTTATTTAATTAACCGGCGTCGTATGTTTTACGTATAAAAATGATAAAAACATACGGCGTCAGTTATTTAATTAACCGATGTTGTATGTTTAAGTGAAAAGAAAATGGGATGGATTTTAACTGAGGGAAGGATTGTTTTTTATTGGAGGTTTGTTGTCCTTCAAGGATTGATTTTTTGCAAGAAAAAAAAAAAAGAAAAAAAAAGAAAAAGAAAAACGTGCAATAATAGTGCACGTCATGCCCAGCGAGCGACGCTTCAGAGTGGCGGCCAGTTTAAGTTTTTTTTCTTTCTTTTTTCTTTTCTATTGCTTTTGTTTTTTATTTTCTTTTATGGTGGTCGTTGCTATATGCAACAACCACCATTTTGTTTAACAAAAAATATTAGTTGAGTTTTGTTGATTGTTTTAATTTTTTAATTACAAAAATTAAATTCGTAACATAATTTTTAATATAATATACAATTTTAGGCAAAAACTTGTGTGAGACCGTCTCACTATGAGACGGGTCGAGTCAGGTCTGGTCAAGATGCAAATGTAACACTTATATGCACAAATGTCATACTTATATGCTCAAATGTAATACTAATCAGGATAAAATTTTTGTTACTTATTAGGGTAAATGTAATACTTTTAAGGGAAAATACAATACTTTTACATTTCGATTTAAAAGTATTACATTTTTCTCAAAAGTATTATATTTGTGTTTATAAATAAGAGACACTTGTCAACATTACTTATTATGAAAAATGTATTACTTTTTCTCTTATAAGTAACAAAAATTGTATTTTTGATTAGTGTTATATTTAAGCATATAAGTATGACATTTGCACATATAAGTATGACATTTGCATGGTGCTTTGACCCGACCCAACACGTCTCACGAATAAGGATCCGTGAGACGGTCTCACACAAGTGTGACCCATAATTTTAATAATATATTTTATTTGAATTGAAATTTATAATTATAAATTTATTTTAATTTTTGACATGTTTAATTTAAGTATAATAAAAAATAATAATTGTAATTATAATTTTTATAATGATAATAAATAAAGAAATAATTATAATATAATGGAGTAAAATAGTGTGTCCATAAAAAAATTGAGAAAAAAAACTTAAAACTAATGGAGAGAAGAATTTTTTGTGATTGAGTGAGTTAATGAATGATGAGGTGGATGATGGGCCAACTGATGTGGATGTTCTAAAGGCTTGGTAGGATTGGAATGAATTAGTGAATGACTAACTACGGTTTTAACTTTAAATATATATATATTATATATATATATATATATATATATATATATATATATATATATATATATATATATAGAGAGAGAGAGAGAGGGGGGGGGGGGAGGGAAAGGAGGAAGGGTGAGATAAAAGTCGCAGGTGAGAAGTGAAATAGAATCTCAACCCTAGATAAAAAAAAATTCGTCACATACGAACTTCAACAATGTGTACTGTAAAGCATAACAATGTGCACTATAAGAAGGAAAAATGTGCACTAGAAGGCAAAAACTGCGCACTGGAGACACAAAGATGTGAAACAATTATTGAAAAGTTAAATTTAATATATGATCTCCAACATAAATCATAAACGACCATAAATAACAAACAAACAAACAATATTCAACTCAAATTAGTAATTAGTGATCAAGATTAATTGATCTTTTAAAACAAATTTGTCACCTACAATTTTTTTTAAAAAAAAGCTCAAGAAGGCACAACAATGTGCACTGTATCACATAAAAATGTGCGATGGAAGAAGGAATAATGTGCACTGTATAGCACAACAATGTGCTCTGGTTGAAAAGAACAATGTGCACTGAAAAAAGGAACAATGTGCACTGTATGGCATAAAAATGTGCACTATATGGAAAACAATGTGCGCTTTATGGCATAACAATGTGCACTGGAAAAATGAACAATGCGCACTGTATGACATAAAAATATGCACTGGAAGAAGGAAAAATGTGCACTGGAAGGCAAAAAAATTAACTTACACACACAAAATTACAATAATGTCACCACGTTTTTTTTTTAAAAACTCCAATTTGGACCCTTGATCTGGACTCAATCTACAGATATAATTTCATCATATTTTTCACATAAGGCAATTGTTTCACATGATCCTTATATATATATATATACATACATATATATATATATATACATATATATGTATACATATATATATATATATATATATATATATATACATATATATATATATATATATATATATATATATATATATATATATATATATATATATATATATATATATATATATATATATTTGGTGAATCGGGGATGGGGATAGGGGATCGGAGTCGGGTTCGGGGCGGGGATGAGGAAATTCACCACATCCCTGCCCTCGTTCCCCGAAAAAATTTTCTGAACCTGCCTCGTCTGAGTGGGGATCGGTTTTCTTCGACGGGGGCGAGTTGAATTGGCATCCCTAATTGCAAGGTAAACTAAGGTCCACAGAATAATTTGCTAATAACTATAATGCATATAAAGTCATAAACTATTTAAAGTATCGTTGTTCCGAAAGAGGTGATTGAATAGGTGAAGTATGTTCCCGTAATAAAAGATTATGTATTTATTTATTTTTAATATTTTTTTATTTTCTTAATATAGTTTACATCTCGTGTGTAAGAATATGCAAACTACTCGTATTACACAAGAGCGGACCCATGTGATTTTAAACTCATAACTTTCATGTATAACCTACAAAGGAGAAAATGTAGTGACCATTGAGTGCACCCCCAACAAGCTTGTCAGGTAGGTTACAAGTTTGATTCTCAACAAGTGAGATTTATTTTTATTGGTTCGAGTTGATCAACTATGAGTAATTTAAGTTCGTTTACCTCTTTGTGGTATTTTATCGACTATGATTACAAGATGAGGTTTATCAGGTGCACAATTTTGGATAGTGGATGTGAATTTCCCTTTGTTATTTAAAAAAGGGTGACAATCTATACTTCTATACTATATATAAAAGCATTATCCTCCTACAGAATTTTTCCGCCCAAACGTAGGGGTATTTTAGTAATATGGTAATAATAATAATAATAATAATAATATTAAATATCTATACTATATTAATTATAATTTTTATAGAATAATATTAATTATAATTGGTTATAATAGGTTATTAGTAATTATGGTAATTATTATGATAGAATAATATTAATGAGATAAGAATGTGGTTTTGATGGTTACAATTTTTGGTAATATTTACCTAAATGTACACATATTCTCGCTGAAATACAAAAATTATGAATGTTAATCATATTATATTATATATGCTAATAATATATGCTAATAAAATAAAACTATATATAAAAGCATTATCCTCCTACAGAATTTTCCCGCCCAAACGTAGGGGTATTTTAGTAATATGATAATAATAATAATAATAATAATAATAATAATATTAAATATCTATACTATATTAATTATAATTATTATAGAATAATATTAATGATAGAATAATATTAATTATAATTGGTTATAATAGGTTATTAGTAATTATGGTAATTATTATGATAGAATAATATTAATGAGATAAGAATGTGGTTTTGATGGTTACAATTTTTGGTAATATTTACCTAAATGTACTCATATTCTCGCTGAAATACAAAAATTATGAATGTTAATCATATTATATTATATATGCTAATAATATCTAATAATTGTAATTGGCAATTGCCATGTAAAATTAAATCAAATATTTATTATATTTTATTTTCAAACCATTTCTAACCAATTCTCAAATGATAATAACCTACTAACACGAATTGTTTGCTTACATAATATTATTTAAATATTATCATATTAATGTCACTTATACACGGTAGTAGTAGTAATTTACGTGCAATAAAAATTGATAATATTTATATATGCACGAACATTATCTTCAAAAAAAAATACATGAATTACGAATTCTGGCTGAGATACAAAAATTACGAATGTCAATCATATTATATTATATATGCTAATATATTACGAATGTCAATCATATTATATATATATATATATATATATATATATATATATATATATATATATGTGTGTGTGTGTGTGTGTGTGTGTGTGTGTGTGAGATATATGCTAATAATCTATATAATCTATTACATACATATTTGAATTCCATATATATTATATTTCAATACCTATTTGTAGTCTGAGCATCTTTTCAATGCATCAAGTGTGTGTGTGTGTGTGTGTGTGTGATATATGCTAATAATCTATATAATCTATTACATACATATTTGAATTCCATATATATTATATTTCAATACCTATTTGTAGTCTGAGCATCTTTTCAATGCATCAAGTGTGTCACAATGTTCTATTGCTCTAATTGAAATTTTTAATAATGAGTTTTAATCAATTTATTGGTTATTTGAATGCCTTTTTTGTTAACAAATCCTCCTTAAGTAGTTAATATGATTGGCTTCAAACTGTTTTTTTTTTAAATTCTTTCCATGTTATTAACATAATACTTGGTAAATAAATATATAACATTATTTTTTTGTATAACTTTGATATTTAATTACATGATAGTGTATCTTTTCAAAATAAAATAAAATTACATGATAGTGTAAAAAGAAAATAATGAACAATATAAAATGTAGTGAATATAATTAATTAATAAATTTGAAGGTAAGGAATCTTTGCATTGTAGAAAATATAGAAAATATAACTAATGAAATTATATCTCCTTTTAAATTTTTTGATAATGAATATTTTTTTGAATAAAGGCATTGTAGACATCGAACTATAAATTAAAGAAATGCATATGTATTATTTTTTTGTTGTAACTACAAATTTATTTAATTTAATATGAGTAATAAAGTGGGATACTTACTTTTGAATAATATACTCTAACGTATTCGTAGTATATGTTCAACAATTATACCGACTTTGATTGGGATGAGGTTCGAACATAAGATCTTACTTATAGAAATTAATTGGTAAGTTAAAAATTTAACGGATAATCATATAATTAAGGATAAATTAAAAAATCTCAAGAAAATATATAAATCTAAACAATCTTAACCATTCATTTGATTTAATAATTTGACCGTCATTTTTTCTAATATATATACTAGTTTTTCACGCGCATTGCGCGAATGAGATAATGCACAATGTTTATTATTAAATAAGTATTTCAAAGGATATCAATGCAAGATTATGTGTATGAGATGTTCATGCATATGTAATTAAATGTTGAATTTGTTTATTTAAATCGGTAATTCAAAGTTTATGAATGCAAGATAATATATGAAAGATGGATTATAATTGTCACTAAATTAAAATAAATATTTACAATTTTGTAAAAATTCTAATCTAAATACTTAGTATAAAAATGATAGTATAAATAAATACTACATTTTCGTAATTTGTCATGTGCAATTGAGTTATTGTAGTAGTATAGAGGGCAACGTCATGCAATGAGATTATGATGTAGGAAGTTGTGGATTTGTCTCGTTGTGTTTCTATATATGACTAAGATCTTAGTTGTACTATAAACTCTTAATCTTGCAAGCGCCTATTGATATTTGATAGTGGTAATTTTTCCCCCTACATGTTTCATGTGCTGTGAGATGTGTCGTACATTCTCATGTAAAAGTACTGAACAAAATATTAATATTTATTATATTTATAGAAGGTTAATGAGTAGTACATTTTGTTCTAGTTCCATAACTTGTTTACTTGATAGTAACGACAATAGCTTTGTAGGTAGTTTGAATACTAATGCTGCAATATGTCTAGTTTCATCAACAGTTTCTACATCCATTTTGCACATGCTTATTTTGAAGTTCATATTTTTGGAATTATTAGTATGAATGGGTATAGTACTTGATTTCGTGTGTGTGTGTGCGCGCGCTTTTTTGTAAAAAAATTTTGTTCATTTGATACTAATTTTGGAGTAGCCACTACTGCCTTTTTATCACAATGCATGCAATTAAATAGTTTGTCACTTTGTGCATAAATACTTTCAAACAATGGCTACATCCTATATACCAATTATTTTTGTTGTCAATATCGATGTTGATTTTTTCTTTAATCCAAACAAGTTGATTGTAGAAAATGAAATGAAATGTAAATTTATATTAGTTCTAATATATTTAAAGAATGCACAATAAGTATTTTACATACAAGATTAATGAATGTAGCAACGGTAGCTATTTTTAAAATTTTTTCTTTTTTCTGAATTTGTTTATAAATTTGAAAGATTGATTCCAACAATGTTGTAGTCTCAACATCTTTTCAATGCATCAAGTGTGTCACAATGTTCTATTTCCCTATATTGCCATTTTTAATAATGAGTTTTAAATCAATTTATTGGGTTATTTGAATGTCTTCTTTGTCAACAATTCCTTCATAAGTGGTTAATATGATTGGCTTCAAACTTTTTAAAATTTTTTTTTTCCATGTTATTAACATAATACTTGTAAATAAATATATAACATTATTTTTTTAGTATAACTTTGATATTTAATTACAATATAGTGTAAAAAAAAATGAACAATGTAGTGTGATGGTTTTTGTGACCCCGGGGTGGTCACTCGGCGGGCCAACACAACCGATTGAATCAACACAATGTAAAAAATAAATAAATAAATAAAGATAATAGTAGGGACAATCATTTTAATGCGGAAACCGAAAGGGTAAAAACCACGGGCCTTTTTGGGCAGTGTCAAGCCAAAATTTACTATTTTATTGATAGAATCTTTGTACATGTTTTGTTTTGATGTGTCTCTTTTCTCACATTGGAACCCTCCTCCCTTCTCTTTGCTTTTCACGTTAGTTTTATAATCACAGGATGAGTAGTGTAGGCTCCCCACATTTAATGGATATTCAATGGGTTTTATGGGTAGTAATGTGTAGGTTATAATAATAGGATTAAGGGGTGATAAATGGGTATTTTAAGTGAGTAACTAAGGGGTAAATAAAGGGATAATTATTTGGGGGTTATGGAGGGGTTATAGGGAACCAAAAGGTCACGTCCCGAGTGCCGACTGCTGAGTCCGAGTGTTACATCCGACTGCCTATTAGGTGGTACCGACCGGGTAGTCATTTTGGGTATCTATCAGCCTAACTTCAAAGTACTTTTGCCAACTCCTTTTTTAAGGAGGCGCGATTGACCGAGCAACGACTTCTTTTTCAAGCCTCCGATCAACCTAACTCCAAAGTACTTCTGCCAACTCCTTTTTTCAAGGAGGCACCGTTGACCGAGTGCCAATTCTTTTTTCAGGCCTCCGATCAACCTAACTCCAAAGTACCTTTGCCAACTCATTTTTTCAAGGAGGCGCGGTTGACCGAGCGCCGACCCCTTTTCCAGGCCTCCGATCAACCTAACTCCAAAGTACTTTTGCCAACTTCTCTTTTCAAGGAGGCGCGGTTGACCGAGCGCCGACTCCTTTTTCAGGCCTCCAATCAACCTAACTCCAAAGTACTTTTGCCAACTCCTTTTTTCAAGGAGGCGGGGTTGACCGAGTGCCGACTCATTTTTCAGGCCTCCGATCAACCTAATTCCAAAGTACTTTTGCCAACTCCTTTTTTCAAGGAGGCGCGGTTGACCAAGTGCCGACTCCTTTTTCATGCCTCCGATCAACCTAACTCCAAAGTACTTTTGCCTACTCCTTTTTTCAAGGAGGCACGATTGACCGAGCGCCGACTCCTTTTTCAAGCCTCCGATCAACCTCACTCCAAAGTACCTTTGCCAACTCCTTTTTTCAAGGAGGCGCGGTTGATCGAGCGCCGACCCCTTTTCTAGGCCTCCGATCAACCTAACTCCAAAGTACTTTTGCCAACTCCTTTTTTCAAGGAGGCGCGGTTGACCGAGCGTCGACTCCTTTTTCAGGCCTCTGATCAATCTAACTCCAAAGTATTTTTCCTGACTCCTTTTTTCAAGGAAACACGGTTGACCGAATGTCGACTCCTTTTTCAGGACTCTGGCCAACCAAACCAACCACCTTATGACCCCTTTTCCACATCCTTTTTCAAGGAGGCACGGTTGACCGAGTGTCGACTCCTTTTTCAGGACTCCGACCAACCCAACCAAGTCCCTCAGCTTCTAAAGCAATTAATCTCATTCTCATGTAGTTAGACTGCCTCAGCCCTCAGTTACTCATTCATAATCGATGAATCTCATGCGCATGCAGTTAGACTGCCTCAACTACTCATTCATAAGCAATCAATCTCATGCTCGTGCAGTTAGACTGCCTCAGTTACTCATCTGTAAGCAATCAATCTCATGCTCATGCAGTTAGACTGCTCTAGTTACTCATTCAAAAGCAATCAATCCCATGCTCATGCAGTTAGACTGCCTCAGTTACTCATCCGTAAGCAATCATAGATCGCTTTTAGGATCCGACTAAGTATCACAGATCCTTAGCTGGTCCCCGAATTTTTGCAGTTATACTGCCTCATTTACTCAAACCATTTAAAGGGCTGGCTAAACCTAAACTCAGTCATACCAATTAGAGGGCTGGTAGACCACCCAAGTCAATGTTGGCTCGACTGCCTACTTGATTGACCGACAAATGGTGCCAGTGATGGTTTTTGTGACCCCGGGTGGTCACTCGGCAGGCCAACACAACCGATTGAATCAACACAACGTAAAAAATAAATAAATAAAGATAATAGTAGACACAATCATTTTAACGTGAAAACCGAAAGGATAAAAACCACAGGCCTTTTTGGGCAGTGCCAAGCCAAAATTTACTATTTTATTGATAGAATATTTGTACATGTTTTGTTTTGATGTGTCTCTTTTCTCACGTTGGAACCCTCCTCCCTTCTCTTTGCTTTTCACGTTAGTTTTATAATCACAAGATGAGTAGTGTAGGCTCCCTACATTTAATGGATATTCAATGGGTTTTATGGGTAGTAATGTGTAGGTTATAATAATAGGATTAATGGGTGATAAATGGGTATTTTAAGTGAGTAACTAAGGGGTAAATAAAGGAGTAATTATTTGGGGGTTATGGAAGGGTGTTAGGGAACCGAAAGGTCACGTCCCGAGTGACGACGGCCGAGTTCGAGTATTACGCCCGACTGCCTATTATGTGGTACCGACCGGTACTCATTTTGGGTATCTATCATAGTGAATATAATTAATTAATAAATTTGAATGTAAGGAATCTTTGTATTGTAGAAAATATGATAATATAACTAATAAAATTATATCTCTTTTAAAAAGTTTTGATAATAAGTATTTTTTTTTTGAATAAAGACATTGTAGACATAGACCTTGTGGTCTAGTGGCACCCAGTTGCACCCCACATGGAAGGGAATGAAAACCTAATCCCAATCAAAGTTCACATAATTGTTGAACATATACTACGAATATGTTCGAGTATATTCTTCAATAGTAAGTAATTTATTAAATAAAATAAATTAGTAGTTACAATAAAAAAAATAATACATATGCATTTTTTAATTTAAAATTAGATGTCTACAATGTCTTTATTCGCAAATTTTTTTATTCATTATTAAAAATTTAAAAAGAGATAATTTCATTAGTTATATTATCTTTATTTTATATAATACAAAGATTCATTACCTTCAAATTCAATAAATAATTATATTCACTACATTGTCCATCATATTCTTTTTACACTATCTTGTAATTTAATATCAAAGATAATACAAAATATGTTATATATTTATTTAACAAGTACTTTATTAATATCATGAAAAAAATAAAAAACAATTTGAAATCAATTATATTAACTACAACAGTGTTGCCATCAATCTTGCAAATCCAGAAAATGAAAAAATTAAATTTAAACCGTTACAACATTCAATGATCTTGTATGTAAAATTTTTATTGTGCTCTACACCATAATCTCATTGTATGATGTTTCCCTCTATGCTACCCCCAGTAACTAATTGCACATGACACACTACTAATAAAAAGAAGAGGACAAATACTGAAGATAAAGACACTGACAATGCTATCCAAAAGATAATTAAGAACTTCTAGAGAAATTCAAATAAAAAAAAGTATTTATTTATACTAACGTTATTATAAAGTTGTAAATATTTACTTTAGTAACAATTATAATCAATTTTTCTTATATTATCTTGCATTCATATATTTTGAATTACTTATTTAAATAAATAAATTCAACATTCAATTACATAAACATTTCTTATATAATTTTGCATTAATATACTTTGAAATACTTATTTAAAAATAATCTATTCGCGCAATACTAATGAAAAACTAGTATATAAATATGAAATAATGATGTCACTGAAAATCCCCTAAAAATGATGGATACTCGTACTCTTTAAACTGCCCATTACGTCATAATTGTATTGAAGAAAATGAAACCTTAAAAAAAAGGGAAAAGAAAAGAAAAATACGCACTACCAAGCTCGTTTCAGCACTCTACACTCCTAGGATTGCAGCGAATCGGGTTTGAAAAAAAAAAAAACAAACAAAAAAGGATCGCAGCGAATCGATTTCTCCGATACAATGCCAGGCACTTCAACTTCCGGCGGCCGCGCCAACGTCCGAGTGGTGGTCGTCGGCGACCGCGCAACCGGCAAGTCCAGCCTCATCGCGGCGGTCGCTTCCGAGTCCTTCACGGAGGATCTCCCGCCGGTGCTTCCTCCCACTCGCCTCCCCGCGGATCTCTATCCGGAGAACGTCCCCGTCACAATCATTGATACAGCATCGAGGTTTGTTCAAATACGAGTGATAGTCGTTTCGTTCGGATACTGCTTCTGCTTACTTTGCCTCTTTCTGATTATAATTATTAATAATTAATTATAATATTGAATGTCACGTGCGATCTAGTTTGGAGAGCAGAGGTAAGCTCGCCGAAGAATTGAAGCGGGCGGATTCAGTAGTGTTGACCTATGCGTGCGATCAACCTGCCACTCTGAATCGCTTAGGCACTTTCTGGCTTCACGAATTTCGTCGGCTGGAGGTTTATTTATTTATTTATCAATTTGATGCATCTTCTTCGTTCGCGGAATAATACTATTTTTATGCTTAAAAAAAAATACTTATTTTTATGTTCGATCATCGATGCATCTTTTACTTCAATAAAACTAATCATTCAAATAATGTTTCCTGTTCTATTTTCACTCATTTCCTATGATTCAATCTGCTCAGTTTAGAGGCAAGTAATTGGAATTGAAGTTCTAGAGATGTTTGTTTGGTGGCTTTTAATGACTCCGGATTAGAAATCAAATACCATTGGAATGAATTAATGAAACACTCCATTACTAACTTTCTGTTCTTTGAACGAAATGCCCAGCCTTCTTTTAGTATTGGCAGTAGTGTGGTTTGTGTGTTTTTTCTCCTAATATTTAATGCTAAATATTGAACAAAAATTCTCTAGATGTACTGATTTGACTGCAATTTTATTAACAAGGGATAGATCAAGGCACCAGTCATTGTTGTTGGATGCAAGCTAGATAAGCAAGATGAGGAGCATCATATGAATCTAGAGCAGGTGATGGCTCCTATCATGCAGCAGTTTCGGGAGATTGAGACTTGCATAGAATGCTCTGCAGCTAATTTGGTTCAGGTCTGTCAACAGGAAGTTGTATTGCTTTGTGTTTCATCTTGCATGCTTGTTTAGTATTTGACTGTGAATTATGTTTCCATTATTCTTCATAGGTACCTGAAGTATTCTATTATGCACAAAAGGCAGTACTTCATCCAACAGCTCCACTCTTTGATCATGAAGCCCAGGCTCTTAAACCTCGTTGTGTGAGGGCTTTAAAAAGGATATTTAGCCTTTGTGATCATGATGAGGATGGTGCCCTCAATGATGAAGAGCTTAATGACTTTCAGGTCATTCTTTGCTCTAGTGTCGTTTAATTTGCTAAAGTATGGTATAATTTTTCTTATGAAATGTTATAGTTCTCTGGCACTGTGTTCTCTCTATTTTGAACCATCTTCATGGACAGGTCAAATGTTTCAATGCAGCGCTTCAGCCAGCTGAAATAGTAGGAGTTAAACGGGTAGTACAGGAGAAGCTACCAGCAGGCGTCGATGACCTTGGGCTTACTTTGGCTGGGTTTCTTTTCCTTCATGCTCTTTTTATAGAAAAAGGTCGACTCGAGACAACCTGGACTGTCTTAAGGAAATTTGGGTATAATGATGAAATTAAACTGAGGGATGATTACTTGTCTATTCCATTCAAAAAGGCTCTAGATCAGGTGAGTCTTTTACTCAACCAGTTTATTTCTTGTATGCTATTAGAAGAAGTTTTTGCTTGGTCTGACTTAAATCTTTATATCTTTTTTTCCACACATCAAATTTTTGTGTTTAGTTGGGGGGAGCGGGTTCCCTTGTTTAATTGGGTTGAGGAGAGGATAAATAGCCATAAATATGAATTAATTTTTTTGAAGGTTCCAAGAGTAAACTTGGAGAGATATGGTTATTATTCAGTTAGCCATTATTTGCAGAAATTATCTTGACTGAGTTTACACCAACATTCATTAATTAATTGCATTTTAAGTTGAACTGCTAATTCATCTTGACCAGTGAGGGGCATATGTGACCTTGACTCCTTGAAGTCAAATCATTTGGGTATGAAATGTTTTCATTTATGGACACCAGTGTTATCTATACATCTGCAGCTCTCAATTTGATAATCCTCATCATATTTTTACAATTCATTCTGTGGACAACTTTGCATTATTCATGTACAAACACATTTTGACATTTATTCATGTATTTTTCACATTTGTCCAGTTCTTTCTGATTGTGTTCTTGCCTTCTTGCAGAGCATGGAATTGACTAGTGAAGCTGTTGAGTTCTTGAAGGGGATCTTTAGTACATTTGATGATGATAAAGTATGCATTCTGTCTTTTTCTTTGTTATATTTCCATTCTACTATTCAGTGGAAGGGGATTGCTTTTATTGCAGTGAAATGATTTGTGGGTCTTAAATTTGTTCATTGTATGTTAAACCTTTTTTTAATCTCCTAAACATAATATGTTTGTCATCATAAATGTTTCCTTCAATTCCTAGTTATGACTTTTGGTATATTCCTAAATTTGTGTATCTCTATGCTTGTCAGGATGGAGTTCTTCGGAATTCTGAGCTTGACGATCTATTTTCTACTGCACCAGAAAGGTAGGAATCCTTCACTTGTGGCATGATTACAATTTTGCTATTCACCTCTTTGATAATGGTGTACATGGATACCCCCTTAACTTTTATTCCATTTCCTAGCAAAAGTGCTGCAAAGCTTATAATGAAATAGCTTGATTAGTCATCTTTGTGAATAATATTACATGCCTTCATAGCTATACCTTGTGAAGAAGATAGTGAAAATTGATAATCTGTTGTGGGTATTGCAAATAAACACCAGTTCAGTCTTTCCCATCCTTTTCCTTAACACCTTTCTGATATGGCTTTAATGTTTAATATTTCAGTCCCTGGGAAGAAGCTCCCTACAAGGAGGCAGTTGAAAGAACTCCATTAGGGGGCTTATCACTTTCTGCATTCTTGTCTGAGGTTTGGATGACTTAAAACCATCTCTTCTTCCCTTTCGATGCTGTGCAAAGCCCTTTCCTCTATGTGTGATACTGTAATAATAAGCTAAGGCTTATTAACCATTTTATTTTATTTTATTTCATTCATGTTGGATCTGGGTCTCTTCTGTCTATTCATCATTACTTCTTTTTGTCAAGTTCAGTAACTTTGGTTTAGTTTTTTTTTTTTTCTTTTTGTTTTTTTTTTTTTTTTTTTTTTTTAAAGAACCTCATGCCATACATAGTTGTTTCATGGAATGTATGGAGTGATTGGTTAGTTTCACACTTTCACTGATGCAACATCCTTTTTTTTTGTTGGATATAGACCATTGAGATTTTTAATTAGCTTTCTTTTTCATCTTTGCTATTTACCAAGTGTTTTGAAGAACTGACAAATTGGACAAGCATTAAAATCTTCCTGCTCTACATGTCAATATTTGCAACAATTAATTGTTTAGTAAATGTAAAATCTGTGCTAGTTTATATATGGTGTTTTATTTTTGGCTTTATCTTTATTTTATTTGGGCATTTTCCTGCTAATATTCAGCAATCTTATCTCGCTTACATTTATTGCACAGTGGGCTCTTATGACATTACTGGAGCCATCACAAAGTTTGGCCAACTTAACATATATCGGGTATAACTGTGATGCAGCATCTGCACTCCGTGTTACTAGGCGCAGATCAGTAGACCGTAAGAAACAGCAGTCAGATAGAAATGTTTATCAATGCTTTGTGTTTGGACCTAAATATGCTGGAAAGTCTTCTTTACTGAAGTCATTTTTGGGAAGGTGCACAAATGGACCTATAACTAAATAAATTCCTTTCTTTGGATGTTCTTGTCATTCTCTCTCAAACCTACTGATTTATCCAGAAGGCATATCATTAAGATCAAATTTGTGTTTTAAATTTTGTTGATGTGATCAAGTACAGGCCCTTCACTGATGATTATGTACCTACGAGTGAAGAGCGGTATGTTGTCAATGCTGTTGACTGTCCTGGGGTAAGTTCTCCAAGTGTAACATAATTTGACTCAAAACAAATTTTGTAATCTATGCTTCACATTCACACAGTTGTGCACATGCATTACACAATTCATTCAGAATAAAGAATTCCTTTAATGAATCTTTTATAAGGAGTGTTTCTGATCCATGCCATCTTATATGGTGCATGTATACACATCCTATGTGATTATGTACTGCATCTGTGAAACACCACATTATCTAGTTCATTGAAATTTAAATAACATTGCTCTGATGAATGATTTACCCTTTCTGCAGGGTATTAAGAAAACGCTTGTCCTTCGGGAGATTCCAGAAGATGGAATAAAAAAATTATTATCTACTAAGGAGTCTTTGGCAAGTTGTGACATAGCAGTGTTTGTATATGACAGGTTGGTATAAGAAGTTATTTTTATCATAACTAATCACATGTGGGCAGATTCACGTCAGTTTGCACTTGGATGAAATTTGATGATATATCATTTTTTGTGAAAGCAGTTGAAAGTTTCAATCTACTATGTCTCATTTTCAGTAAAATTAAAACATACTACTTGATGCTAGACCAAATATATGTACAAATGGTAAAAAGCATCTAACCTTGTGATGTCTGATTTCCTACTGGATTGTATAACCAAACTTATTGGATCATTTCATCATTTTCATGACTGCAATTCCATTGCAGTACTTTTGGTTCTTTGAAGCTTGATTTTCCATCTTGCTTCTCCAGACCCCACATCTGCAACCCAACACTATTTTAGTTGGGCCTTCCCCTTTAATATACAGCTTCAGCACTTTCTGCTAATCTTTCCTTGTTCTTAGCCTGATATGCCTAGCATTTTTCACATTATTCATTTCTCTTCAGCTCAGATGAATATTCTCTAAAAAGAACTTCAGAATTGCTCATGGATGTAGCAAGGCAAGGGGAAGTTACTGGTTTAAGTGTGCCGTGTGTGTTTATTGCTGCTAAGGATGATTTAGATTCCTATCCGATAGCAATAAAAGATTCTACAGAGGTAGCATCTTTTGTTCTTGGTTCCACTTTAATTTATTCTGTATCATCCCTGTACCACATTGACCATTAATATTCTGTGTAAAGATGTCAAAAAGAATTGCTTCCTAATCAAGATGTGCGATTTGCTTTGTTGAATTGCTACAGATATGCCAGTATTTTGGGGTTGATTCACCTATTCACATTAGTGTGAAGGAGAGGGATCTGAACAGTGTGTTCAGTCGAATTGTGAGTGCAGCCGAACACCCTCATTTGAGCGTCCCCGAAACTGAAGTTGGTCGCAACCAGAAGCGGTATCACCAGCTTATCAATCGCTCTCTGATGGTTGCCTCAGGTATCTTGAATTAGTATTCAACAGATGCTCATTAGGATCAGTCGCTTTTCATTTTTCATTCAAATCCCTGACTCCCAATTCAAATATCAGTTGCGGCTGCTATAGGTATAGTTGGAATGGCCGCATATCGCTCTTACATTGCAAGGAAGAACACCTCCGGTTAGGTCAGATCCTTTATCAATTGTTTGCTGCTGGTCAATAAGAATGGTTGCTCTGCAATTGATAGTCTTCTACACATTCTCTGTATATACCAATTTTGTCTTGGACAAGGTTAAACTTTGAATTTTGCTTGAAATTTGATTCAAAGCATGTACTTCCACCTGTATTAATTTATTTTATTTTTTTTGGTAAATATGATGTATGGTGGGATTCAAGCACACAAAGTTACACTTTGAGCCCCATTTTTGTTGTAATAATCTCCACTTCCTGTAGAAAGCACTCTATTTTCTACAGTATAAGTAATTAAATTGCTGCTACATGGTGGTATAATTGTACATTTCTATACGTATTCGTATCTGTACTGATTTTGTTCATTTCTTCCCATTGCTTTGTTAAGAGAATTTTGTGACACAAATAATAAGCCAAATAAAAAGACTGACAATTGGCTTGATAATTACAAGGTTTTGAGTTCGACTCTATTTGTGAGTTGTCTATTGGTACAGGACAGATCCTGCTGTCAATATGCTCAATTTAGTTATCTTATTTCCTAGTTTATTAGTAGTTGCCTTTTTTACTTTAAGTAAGCATTTTTAGAATATTATTTTCTAATATAGATGGTTGTAACTCCTATATATATATGGAGATTATTAGTTTGTCTTAGCAAGTTGGAAATTGAATAAAATCGAAAGAAGTTTCTTCCACCAACTTTTCTCTCTCTCTCTCTCTCTCTTTCCTCTCTTGCATTATTTTCAGCCACCATAGGCAAATCAACAGCTTCATCTTCTGTTAATCATTTACATGTGACACGTAGTCAAATTATTGAATCATATCATCTGGTTCCCGTTGCTGGCATCATGGGTATTGAATGTCGAATCTGCCATCAAAGCCTTACAGAAATCTGTAAAAGCATTGGAGTTGCATCACGACAAAATTGACAATTTGTCTGCTACTGTTGCTTCCTTATCTACTTCTTCCCTCAAAGCCAGGCAACTGCTCTTACTTCCTTATCTACATCTTCTCACAGCCAGACAATTGCTCTTGCTAGATTAGAGAAATTGGTAGAGAAACTGGTCCAGCAGCTCCTCAATAGCCAAGGTAAACAACCTGTCTAAGAGGAGGACTCTGTTGCTGCCGCTCAAACTGAAGGGGTCTCCACTGCAATTGACATAGGGGATCACCACCCCTGTTTTTCTCTGTATCCTAAGGTTGAATTTCCTTTGTTTTCTGATGAGGAAGATCCTATGATTTGACTTCGTTGTGAATCTTTGTTTTCGCCATGTTGGCACACTCGACCAAAATCGTGTCCCTCTAGCAGCACACCACATGACCAGTGAGGCACAACTATGGTACCACTTTGAAACTACAGTATCTCCTTTCACTTCCTGGGCATCATTTAAGGAAGAGTATTGTTTAAGTTTTGGGCTACCCCGCAGCCTTAATCCATTGGGCGAATTGAAGCTGTTCTTTCAAATAGGTAAATACATCGACGATTATATCAAGGACTTTTGGGCTCAACTTGCTCGCGTGGGCACAGTGCTCCTAGCCCAACATATCGAGTCTAGGACCAAAAAAGGAATTGACTCATATATATATATATACACATTTTTTTTAAAATTTTATTTAGAGCATACGACGTCGATTTTTAAGAGGAACCGACGTCGTAAGTTGTATTTTAAAAAAAATATAATATATACGACGTCGGTTCGCTTTCGAACCGACGTCGTATATATATATATATATATATATATATATATATATATATATATATAGCATTTTATAAAATTTAATTTATTTAATTATTAAACACAAAAAAATTAATATTATTTGTAAACTTTACTTATTTTTTTGAACTTTAAATTAATATTAATTTTTGTTTGAGTATAAAGTTGGATTGTAAATTTGTATTGTTAATATTTGTATACTTGACTTCACTTATTATTTTAAAACTTTGAAGTAAAAAAGAAAAAAAAAAAAAAGATTTCACGGGCTGGCCCGCTTTGACAATACTAAGTACTAACTACAATCAAGACGTTACCATCCCCAAAAATATAACTAGAGTAGGCCGAACTTCCAACAAATTATGAATTATAAAATTAAACATTTAATTGCAATAAATAAGAAATTAAACATTACAAAAAATTAATAAAAAAATAAAATTTTGTTACAAAATTTACAGGGGATAGTTCAATTAATCTCTGCAGAATTCATCTGCCAAACCTTAAGCGATGCCGTAACCGAGGATTCCGTAGCATTGTTGAACAAGAAGAGTTTAGCATTCTCGTAGATTGCCTTTGTCGGGTAAACTCTCGATGTTATACACGCCCTCCCTCCTTGACCAAAACTCTCCACAATCGAATGATCAACCTGCACATCATTTATATAAGATTTCAATAATGAATGCCGAAGATGAAAGAAAAATGGGAAAAAAATTATTAGACTTAAATCCTTTTTTTGGTATTAAATTTATATGTATCAGTTCACTTCTATAGTCTTTTTTTATCAAAACATTTTTTTTTGGTTTTAGTATTATTGGTCTATTCAATTTTAGTATACTTTTTCCTTTTTTGATTTTATATGTCATTTAACTTTTTTTTTTTAGTACTATTGATTCTGTTACAATGTTGTATCTGTTCATAATTACCTTTTCAACTAATGGCGTGGGAGTGTAAACCGGATGTAACTAGATCACAAGGTCTTTGCCTTTTAGTTTCTCTCCCTTTTTTTCTCAAAATATCCATATTATTGTGACAAATTATTTTTATTCTCTTTCAACATATATGTATAAATGACTTTATAACTAACTCAAAATCTTTATTTATTTTTTAAGACTCGATTAATTTTTATGAAATAAACTTATGCATGCTTACCAGTATTCTCATGGTGAGCTTCTCTCCGCTCAATAATGGCACATTACTTCCATGGACGAGCTTCCGGACATCTGTAGCTCGAGAGGATTTTAAGTGATCGGCGCAGAAGAATGTGGTGAGGTTTCCATTCACGTCTTTAACCAAATAGAAATAGATGGGAGTCTGCTCTGAGAATTCATCGTCCGTCAAAACAAGCAGACCGAACGGCCCTAATGCACCGCGCTCGGCGGCGCCGCCGTGGCCGCTGCAAGAGTAAGTTTCGTTGCTTCCGACCATTCTCTCCAAAACATCCTCGTCCACTTCAAACTCAGCCACAATATCCACCTGTTTAATTACAAATTAAAACCTTATATATTTCGATCGCATTATATTCCAGAAAATTAAATTATTGTACTGTAATAAAGAGAAATATATATATATGTGTGTTGTGACCTGATTAGATGAGCTAACGTTTAATGGCAGAATGGAGCCGGGCATGACGACCACCTTTTCAAATTCGTCCTTTTTGGTCCTCAGCTTTTCCACTTCATCAACTGGCCATAGTTTCAGGTTGCTGCCAGTTTTGTCGTCATACACGACAGTTCTTGGAATGGCCTGCATGTCCACATCCATATAAATTATTGTTTACATTTTAGGACTGCTATTTTTTATGAGAGTTAATTTTATTTTTTGTCTTAAATTTATAGGTGATTTTTAGTTATTTTTTATTAGAACATTTTAATTTGGTCCTACCCCTAATATTATTGTGATATGACCAATTGTAGTCCTCCAGCAACAAAATTGTTAAAATATCGTTAGATACAAAGACATTTCAATCTTTCTTATACAAAGTATGTTGAATCACTATATTTTTTATGTTTATTTTTTTGAAAACATTCATAATTGAAAACCAAAATGTATTTGTATTTAATGATATTTAAACTGATTTGTTGATAAATGACCAAAAATGATTCTGCCACAATAATATTAGGACCAAAAGTGAATGTTCTAATAATGACTAAAAGTGGATTGTCAGCTATAAATCTAGGACATAAAATGGAATTAACTCTTTTTATAAAGAAAATTAACAATAATATAATATATAAAAAAAAATGATGAAATTTACAACATCAATTAAAATTTAGGAATAAGAATTGAACACGACCAACAAGTAGGTACGAATCCTATAATTACCCAAAATCGTTATTGCATGGACCATGGTCCACTACTTTGTGGACCACAAATAAAAAAATATATGAAATTTATATACATAAAGTACATTATTTTATATATTATCAAATAATTATGTATTCAATAAACAAATAATGTACTTTTACTATATTAAAAATTTATTTTATATTAAGAAAATGTACATTATTTGAATACAAAAAATACATTATTTTATATAATGTATATTCAATATACAAATAATGTACTTTTTAATATAATTAAAAATGCATTTTTTATGTTGCACACAACTTTTATGTTACCATGACTTAGGAAAAGTGCAATTTTCAAATTTAGCAATAAAATAAGATATGCATGTACCTGAAGCGAAGCCCAACCCTTTTGAATATCAGAGGATTCACTATCGGTCTCAGTAATCCAACCCCAAAGAATTCTTCTCTTCTTTTCTTGGTCATAAAACGTCTTAGAGGCGTAGAATGTTCCGTAGTCATATCTCAACCCTATTCCGACGTCAATCGCGGGGTTATCCGGCGTCCACTTTCCGGCGCCGTCGTCGTAAGTTCCCAGGGCATAGTAGTCATTACGGTCATCATCAAGGCTGGACTTCAACACGTGTTTCACGCCGGGGCCATGATCCGACGTGTCCAGCCCGTTTTCTCCGGATCTGGATACCGGGTAAAAATCCACGCACTCCCACATACCCGTACCCGGAACCCCATGAAGGGCCCCGTCCAAGAGCTCGTAGGTCTTGAAGTCCGACGTGTCGTACACCAATGAAATCCCGGTCTTGTTAACCTTAGACCCAATGGTGATGCGCCACTTGCCCTCCGACGTGGACCACGCGGTGGTGGGGTCGCGGAAATCCTTGTCATCGATCCCTGGTGGTGGGACCAGGACCGGATTGCCCTCGTACTTGACCCACTCGAGGAGTAGGGGGTCAGAGGGGTCGGCCGGGTAGGCTAGGTTTTGGACCTGGACCGACTCGTTGGTCGAGCCAGTGTAGAGCATGATGAGCTGGCCGTCGGAGAGGAAGGTGGCGGAGCCGGTCCAAACGCCGTTGATGTCGTACCATTGATCGCCGGTCATGGCAATCGGAAGGTGGCGCCAATGGATTAGGTCTCTTGATACTGCATGGCCCCAAACAATATTACCCCATACAGCCCCTTCCGGATTGTATTGGTAGAAAAGATGGTACCATCCCTTGTACAACAATGGACCTACAATTAAGGTTACAAGGCAAAATTTAGTAATGCGCGAATTTTTGTTAATTTATTTACACATTACATTTACTGAATTAACAAATGTAGACATTCAAATAGTGACAATAAGTTTCTCTCGTCACTCCAAACTAACATACATGAATTAGTTGATTTAGCACATAACATCAGTCTTAGAATTTCTTTAAAAAGTTATTATATTTAATTGTTTCAATTATAAATAAGCGGTATCACATGACAAAATAAATTAAGGAGCAATTTTAAACCAATGTCACACTATTTTGCCAAACATACCAAACAAATAATGTACATAAAGTAAAAGTATTAATATAATGATGATTGATGACTGATGAGTGTCGAATGGTGCAACCCTGCCATAAAGCTGCTACAAATCTTGTCCACATATATGTAATTGCATATAATAACCAAAAAACCAATATGTAAGTACGTTACTAGCTTAAATTAGGACACTTGTCATTTACTATGTGGCCAAGGATCTAACAAGACAGCCTATCGCTTATTTGGAAATTCAAAAATATTGCTCAAGAGACAAAAAATTATTGAAAATTTGATCTTACCATTAGGATCTGCAGCAGCCACATTCCAACGTCAAAGAATGCCAGCCAGAACAGCAAACCGCAACCAAAAAAAAAAAAAAAAAAAACATGGAGAACAATCATTAGCCATGTTAATTAAAGGAGGCAACTAAAAGTCTAAACTAATAGTTGGATTGTACATATTATATTTATGCTCACACGCCCCCTCAACGTGTGCGGAAGAAGTCTCTTTTTGAATGAGGCATGTGTTCCATTTCAACTAAAAGCCTAAGCTAATAGTTGAACTGCAGATATTATATTTATGCTCATAAGGTTCATCGAAAGTTACTAATGAATATATAATATAATTAATTAGGACAATTTTAGGGTGTTTATCTACACTAATCACCCTTATGTATCATTGAAAGTGAATAGTAAAAACTTTATGTTGTGGGGAGCCTACTAAAGGCAAGTCTGACAGTCAGAAATTGTTTGGTGGAGGTCGATAAAAGGGCAAAATCCGATACCCACCATCTTACTGTTTAAAAAAATTAAATTGCAGTCTTTTGACTATTAGTTATAACTATGGCAGTCTTTTGACTATTAGTTATAACTTTTGATATACGTGGTAAAAGTTTGACGGTGTCAGAACCAGGTCACAAATTCAAAGAAATTTTAGTATCTTACCGTTCATCCAATTCTTGTCCGGCTGGAAGTGATAGGCAGTTCTTTGCCAACCCAACATCTGGTTGCTCCACGCGAAAGCCGATTGTCGCAATAAATGGCCAGCTGACTTGGCGGAGACGCCTTCGGCGACGCCACGCGCCACCGCCACCTCATCGTGTAGCATTGGCAAATCCGAGACGATTCCGGCGGTTTTATAATCCACCACCGCCACCAGCAACAATGCGACACCCAACATCCCCGCCACCGCGAGGCAGATAATCTTAGCGGAAGGCCGGCGTTTGGCGGTGTTTTCAGGCAACAATGGGGTGTACAGGGCGGCCGGAATGGCCACATAGCTCGACTGATCTCCGGCGGTGGAAGCCATATCTTGCAGAGAGAGAGAGAGAGAAATTATTAGATTTCTATGAGAGACTTTGGGCAAGAACTGGCCGTTTATATAGACGTAGGGGTATGACGGGTAATAATTGTCAAAGCATAGTTAATTAAGAATTGGGTTTCGTTAGAAAATAGTAATTAGCTTGCAAATGAAACTCTTAAAAGGACTAATTTGACCCGTAATAGGAATAACGATAAGTATTAGTAGTTAAAATTACTAGTTTGACCCGTAATACATATAAAAAATCAAATTACACCCCATCAATCATTATACCATATTACAATGCACCAGGGTCCACCTTGTAAGGTAAACCACAAATATAAGTTCATTTTTAATACATTGAATGTTGTTTTTGGCAAGTTCATTATTTTTGTAGTTAACCAAATAATGAATTTGTAGAAGTTTAAAAATGATCATTTGTTCATAATTCACAATATAATTTGTCGCGCCCAATGTGGTGGGCTTCAGACACTAGTCCTCCAACCTGATGGGTTGTTAAATTACTATGATTTATCACATTTACAAATTCTATTGAGTCGAGGTAGTATGAAGGTCCCTAAGGGAGGTATTTCGCCTTTCGTGTGCAAAAAATACAGAGCAAATACTTTTATTTATTTATTTATTTTGAGAAACTCTTTTATCCTTAATCAATGCTACTAACCCTAAGAATAATACCGGCAATTAATTACATAGTATTAGGTACACCAAAATCTAGTACTATGCACTTGCCCTTTTTTGGGTAGGAAAATATAGTTTTTCTTCACATTTAAACGGATAAACAAAAATAGGCATCTCTTTTAATGGGTAAATAATTACAAAGAATAATCACTTTTCTTTTTTTTATTTTTGTAAGAACCATCAATATAGTATCAATTCAAAGACTTATATTTTATTTTTTGAACTATTGAGTCTATCTACAAGTGCAACAAGTTCTGTGCCCTAATACATCATTTACTACAAAATTAGTGTTAGAAAAATGCCTAGCTAGGTACCAAATTGAAACCAAATAGAAATTGTTAAAAGTAGAATTAAAATGATTTGCACATTATTAAGGACCAAATTAAATTAAAACATTAGTAAACCTCTTGGTACATACCTAAAAATAAAGAGATATTCCCATCTTTCATCTCACACGATAACATTTTAACGCTAATCAATACAATCACTCTAACTATATTTATTTAAAAATATTTTTAAAATCAATCAACTCTAATTTCATAAGTGAATTGAATTTAAAAAGCAACTATATGAGTTCAACTCTAATTTCATAAGTGAATTGAATTTGACTGAACTCAAAAAGCAACTATATGAGATTAATTAATGATAGGATTAAAAGTTAAATAGAGCCCTCTTTATATCTAACAAAAATGTAATTAGAGGGGCGCAAAGCAATTACAATCAAGTTGGTCGGACAGTTCGCTTAATAACTACACAGCTTCATGTTTGCTTCATTATCACGTGAGAATTGTTTATTGACTTTCTTAGTTTGAACCGTTTACCTATGCACAACTTAGGATGACTTATCTCCTTGTGGTCCTTTGTTGATTATAGTCACAAGGTAGGCTTCATCACACATTCAGGTATCGACCGCATGCTTTGTCATAAATAAAAAGAAATTGTAATTATTAGATCATTCATCTCAGCTCAAAGAGAATGCAATTGACCTTTCTATTCTGAAAAGTTTTACAATCAAAATAATTAACAAGTCAAAAATAATGATTAAGTAAGTTGTTTATATATAAGATATGCTAGCATGACACTACTAAAATTTCGTTAATATAATTCTTTGATGACATGACACGCTAACATGACAAAAAATTAATTAAATTTTTACTACAGGAAGAATGAGTTATTTAACTATTGCCCAATTAATAAATGACTAATAACTATAAAAATGTCATTATATTTGTGTCATCACAAAAATAAAATTAGTTCAAACAATGAATTTACTAATTTACTCAACAAACTAAATAATTTCATTACTCCGTATACAATAAATTACTATGTAGAAAGAGGCAGACCAATTACCTAGCTTGGAATTGAAGATATTAAAGAATGTGTATTGGCAGAGAGCATACAGATAGAGCATGTGCATGAAGTTGGGTTCCCTAATTATGGCATGAAATGGCAAACACTGATTTGTGGAGCAAAGCTGTATATACATTATGTTGACTAAAGAAGACAGAAACACTCCATATGGAACGTGCATGAGTGATTGAGTGGGTGGGAGGGAGGGAGGGGGATGTAACTCAAATCCAATTGTTTTTTTTTTTGAGGTCATATTATGACTATCTAAGTGAATACCTAATTGTAGTCTTCCACTATAATTGTTTTTCTCCATTTAGTTCTAAACATCTTTTTGTGTTTAATTGGGTCATTGGCTTTAATAATTTTACCTAATTGAGTCCTCAGCTATTAAAATCAATGACTACATCAAAAAAAAGCACTATAATCGAGAACTGAATTGGGTATTAATTAATATATGGTCGAAGGCTAATTTGGGCAAAACGACTATAATCGAAGACTAAATTGTGTATTAATAGAGGAAAAATTATCAACCTACAGTTATAAAGGACTCAATTAGGTAAAATCATTGAAGTTGATAACCCAATTAAGCACAAAAAGACGTTCGTGACTAAATTGAAAAAAAAAAATTACTATAGTTAAGGACTAAATTGGATACTAACTCTTCTGCCAACATATAGAGTAGAGAACAAGTGTATAAGCCATAAAGAGTTGTGGTAGGATGAAGCATTTACCACTATGGCAAAAGGTATAGTTAGTAGTGAAGTCTTAACTTTATTTTATTTACTTATGTATTTCCTTCTACTTGCGTAGTAGTCAGGATCACATTCAATACCCAGCACCTACTAGCCTCAACTACGTCAGAATCAAACACATACCATTATGCAAAAAGCTATAGCTAATAGTCAGCGTCACATTTCAAATGCAGAATGTTGGAATTACCTCTCTAAGTTGTTACCCAACAACCGGGTATATTGCTTTGAGTATTGAAAATTGTGAACCATTTTACAAGTCTTTTATTAGAGTTTAGATGAGCATTGTATGTCTTCGGCTAATTTATGAAACTAGATTCTAAAATTTGTCAATTGATTACAAATTTATTGGTTGAGTTCCAAACATGGTACAATCCTTCATAAATATGGTAAGAAATCAACCAGATTATTATTTCTATGGATAGGAAACTATATCCTAAAATTCTAAGGCTAAGATGACAACGCGGATAATGAGTTGGCCGATGACAATCATGGGACCCAATTCTCACTCATCACTAATATTTTCATTTTTTCTGGTAAGTCTTATTGAATGAGTAAATCGTGAAATATGTTTTGAAATAAATTTATAAAGCATCTTAACTCTTTGATTGATTTGGACCTACGTACTATGGTTGCTAGCGAAACAAACTACAAACTTCATTTTAAATTGATTAATTAGTTGAGATAAATCAACACCAGTGTATAATAATGATATTGATTTTTTTTTTACTTTTTTTTTTTTTACTTTTTTTTTTTTACTTTTTTTTTTTTTTTTTTTTTTTTTTTTTTTTTTTTTTTTTTTTTTTTTTTTTTTTTTTTTTTTTTTACTTTTTTGAAAGGGTATAATGATATTGATGGTTTATGTTTTCACGTGACGAGATTTGGAACTTGGGAACAATAACCAAATGCACATGGGTCGTCAATGACAAGCTTCCACATGCATTTACTGAATGCTGCGATGGAAATCATCGTTTTTTTTTTTTGAATTGGATCAGACTTCAGAGGATCACCGACCGCCGTCGGCTGATGTTGCTGATTCCGGCGGCAGCTGGACATTCATCCTTAATAATTGAATCTAAATTGTAATAAATACTTTAAAATAAATTGAATTAGTTGGCCTTGCAGTGCCGTGTTTACTCCTTCCTTTCATCCTTTGTGTCTCAAGACTGTTAAAACTGTGACAATATAACCTTAATTACAGTCGATAACCTTGATTCAATTGGTACAAGCGATGCATCTTTTTGGTCAATAATTCAAGCATTATTTACATTTAAAATTTGACATCTATCTAACCCTAAAATAATTAAACTCTCCTGATTTGACCTATAAGTTGATTATATATGACAGAAATTGAATATTCATATAAGTGCTGCGTTCGGGAATTGAAATTTCAAAAGCAAGAAATCGGCGTATCTGGAAGGGATAACCGAGTGGTGAACGTATGATTCCGACTTTAGAACGCAGAAATTATCCAAATGGTTTTGAAATAATAGTAATATAATTGAAAAAATGTGAAAAGAGATTGCGCTTTCGAGAAGGATCATTCCACGTCACTGCTTCATTATAATAATTATAATAATAATAATAATAATAGTTATCCTAAGTTATTTATCAAAGCTTTCCAGCAAACTTTCCAGTTGGGAAACCAAGGAGGCAAGGACCGGTCTGTATTCGGCATTCACGACAAAAACAGCACAGCAACAAAATGTGATCGATAACAATATAACATGGTCTCCCGATGTCAAATAAAGACAATTGAAAGCTAGTCTTTCCCATTTTTTGTTGATCTCATCATTTTATAAAAGAAACTAGAGATGACGAGCATTATTTCTTGACAACTGGAACTTAACATCATACATTTGGTGGTGGCCATATCTTCCCAAACAACTCTTCCACCCGCTTTGCCTGATTGCTATACCCTTCCATTCCAGCAGTCAGGAGCTCCACAGCTGCTGGTCCCATAGCTGAGGCGAAGCTATATTGATCCCATGTCACAGCCTGATCATAAACAGTGGTAGGATAGATTTAACTTTCTATGGGGAGCAACACTTTATGGGGTGTTTGGCTTCCATTCTTACCAAACTCAATTCTATGGTTTGGTTGGATTGCAATTCCCTCCAACCATGGAATTGCAATTCCAGGGATTCCCATAGGAATTGCAATTCTACAAGATTACTATTTTACCCTTATTATTATTATATTATTATTTACAAGGCCATTTTAGTCTTTATTCATTTAGTCCCTTTCAATTCCCAATCATTCTATTCATGCCTACCAAACAATATAATTTAAATTCTCACTTTATTCTTCTCCCACGGAATTACAATTCATTTCCCTCTAATTCCCTCCCAACCAAACGCTCTCTATTGGTAATTATGCAAGCTACATATTGAGATGATACACTAAGTCCAATAAACAGAGCACTGAGCAGTTAGCACCTAAAGAATTACAGAAATAGCGTTTCTTCAGGAACATACACATTTTTTGGGACTTGTGTTATAATGTGAGCATAATAGGTCTATAAATTTAGCTGATTTTCACAAACATAAATACCTGAAATACGGTTATGTGGTCCAATGCAATGACGAATTTAAAGAAAAGAGGGAATGGGAAAGTGCTGACCTCCTCTTTGGTAAAGTTATAGGCAGCAGCTGATTGTGGGGACAGCCTTCTTACAAAAGAGTACTTCTCATCTGGGGGAGTTACAGATTCTTTAAGAGACTGCAATATCTTTAGTGGTGTAACAATGTAATCAACCCTGAAAATGAATTTACAAAAAAAAAAAAACAAACAAACAAACAAAAAAAGGAAAACAGAACTTGAGCATCATTGTGATTGCTTAGGACCACAAGAAATATTCCAAATGGCCAATAAAGGACAATCTTGAATACCCCAGAATGCTATAGACGTCCTGCTTGTTCCGAATAGCCGCTGCCATCAACTTCGATTTATGCCCATATTTGTGGATGTAGTTATAAGCTTTTGTCACCTATAATGACATTACAACAACAAATTGGTAACATTAGGTTCAGCCTTCTGCATTGTAGAGATGAGATTGTATATCCCCGGATACCATGTCACTTGGTATCCCAACCAATCAAATTTAACCATTTTAGAGAGAGAAAAGGATTCATTGGTTGAATGATTATTGAATGAGGAGAGAGAAAATATATTAATATTCATTCAGCGAATGAATCCTTTTCTCTCTTAAATGGTTAAATTTGATTGGTCGGGAGACCAAGTAACGTAGTGTCCAGGGATATAATATCCTATCTCCTGCAAAGTACTCAAAGAAGATAAAAGGTGAATGCCTGAAAGAGCAATTTCTTTAGTGCAAATAGCTAGACAGTTCAAATCAAACATATATTTTCATTTAGGCCCCTCTTGGATGCTTACAATTTGAGTTGCACAAGTTGGAAATCTTTCTTTTACTGGAAAAGAATAACTACAGAAGAATGCAGAGAGCAAAACTGACCAGAGCAGATCCAGGATCTTCTCCTCTTCGAAGTGCACCTTCTACTTCAGAGTCACCAGAATGGTTCCGTGCCCAATCCTGATATTTTTCAAATAAAAGTACCATTACACCAGACCGGCAAAACATGGAATTTCTTGATAGAGGCAAGTATTTACCCTCAGCCGACCAACAAAAATCTGAATGACAGAAGCACCGGCTTGAGCAGCTGCTGCAGCCTGACAAAAACTGAAAACAGAATACAAATTCGTCAATCAAAAATCTCATGCCACTAAGCACTCCAGCATCAAAGCAATCCACAAAACAAGGAGAGTTCCAGAAATTCACTGTAAAAGATAATGAACTTCTGGTAATGAAACTCTGGTGAGCATAATAATATATAAATAATAAATGTTAACTCCAACTATTAGCTTAGGCTTTTAGTTGAGAAGGAGCACATCCTTCAATTCTCTGCATTTTCATAAGTAACAGAAGCAATGGTGAAACAGGAAAAAGAAAGAAAAATATTTAGCTAGTTCACTTTTGGCAAGCATGATAGGCAAGCTACAACAGAAAAGAGTAGCAATCATGGAGGAAATGATAGTCAGTTACAAGCCCAAGTTGCAGATGCTTCAGTATTGAGAAAAGTTCCTTTTTGGTCCCCCAAACTTGGCGTATGGCTACATTTGATACCAGACTTTGAAAATTTCCATTCGTCCCTGGACTTAAAACCTTGGACACTTTTGGCCCTCATTAATGGAAACCACCAAGTTGGCATGGAGAATCTCCATCAGACTTTAAAATGTCCACAGATTATCAAAAGTTCAACACTTTTGGTCCCCAAGCTAGCATTTTAGACTACTTGATAAAAAAGAAGTGACACGATTAAAATAAGTCAATGACCATATTGTAAAAATCATCTGTACATTATTTAACCCTAAGTCCCTAATTAATCCTAAATACATAATTCAACCAAGCATATCTACTTAATATTTATTGTGATTATGAAGGAAGCTTTCATTACATTTGAACTAAATCAACTAAAAGTTCATCATGTAATATTTAGGGAGTCTATATGTCAATGAATTTTTAGTTAAAAAGATAAATGTGTATGCCAATTGTTATCTCTCAACCAAAAATTCACCATGTAGTATTTAACTAGTCTATAGCTAAGTGTGAAAAATGAATGGAATCAATGGATTGAGTTAGATTTGGGAAGTTAAAATATGGCTCATGGAATATGGGAACTACCCGGTGTTAAGCCCATTTTTAAATTGATATGGGTGAAGGGCAGGTAAAATTTAGGCTGTCATAAGTTCACGAAGCCCACATTTGAGCCACTTTTCAAGTGACAAGTCTGATAGAGAGGGCATATGAAGACTGAGATGGCTAATGAGTGATGAAGATCACATACAACTGGATAACTACTTCAGTATAGGGGTTCTTGGATCTGGCTGCAATATCAACTGGGACTTGTCAGCAGAGACCTCAATTGGGGGAAGAGAAGAAATCAGTGGCATGGTGAATATTCTGTTTAATTTCCAAAGCAGAGAGGTAGAGTCTGATTGTGATCAGACTGCAAAGTTATTCAAAAATGTGAAGGAAAAGACAAAATATCATAGAGCAGGGGACTATAATCCCGAATCAGTGCTGGAAATTCTCAACAGAATATCACATATTTCCGGTTAGGATGCTTTATTTACTATTCCCTCCATTCACAGGACCACCTTCAGAAGAAAACACATAAAAATTGAAATTTTGAACAGATTAATTTAGCTTTAATTTCCTCACAATTGCATATATTTCCTTGAAATTTTATGAATTTACAGTAGTTGAGCTTCATCTTCTAAGGAACAAAGCTTGCTTTCAGAAGCTGTAAAATGGAGAAATTCTAAGGACATAAGGGATTGTTTGGCCCCTATATAGGACCCAAGTAATCCACTTTTTATGTGGGCTAAATACAGGCAACCCCAGCATTTAATCCATACTTTAATGCCAGCCCATCAAATTGTGTGTGGTTCTTGGGCTAGCCTGTAAAATGTGGTTTAAATTCCCAGCAACTATAGCAATGAATCTTAGTTGAGACTATATAAGGGTTCACTAGAGTGTTGAATATATTTACTAATGGAAACATTTTAAGTTTGTTGTCAAAAGTGGCAATGCCCTGATGTCTGGGCACCAGAATGGGTATTTCTCAAGGATGAGAGATGCAACCTGTAAACGAAAGTCAAATGTGTCTGTATGCCCTCAGCTTCTAGCAACCTTGATGCTTCAATCCCCTAAAAGATGAACAAAGCATTGTCTGAGAAAAGTATAATGCTTTCATGCCACTTGTCTCATGTAAATTAAAGCAAAAATATTTCATTTCTGGTGCTTACTTGCCAAGTTGCAGGGATTTTGAACAGCAACCTCTCTGGAGGAATTTCAATCCCATTGTACAACTTCAAGAGGTCATGCACCTGAAATCAAGTAAAGGTTGTTATTTCAATATCGGATGCATCTAAACTACCTCTACTTTGCTTAAAATACAGGTATACCCCTTTTGTTTGCAGTCTCACAGCATGCCTCACAAAACCTCCTCTATGACTAAAAATATGAAAAAGCAAATTACCAAAACTTATTTTCCTTTCAAAGATTTATTACAAATTACAAGTGTAGATTTGAAAGACAATAATAATAAAAATCATTCTCATAGCAAAAAAAAAAAAAAAAAAAAAAAAAAAAAAAAAAAGAAAGAAGAAAAGAAGAAGAAGAAATGAAATTCTCATTGAAAAGTGAGAATAAAACAAACATACTAAACTAACTTAAATTTAAATAAAATAAAAATAAAAGGGAACCCCATGCCCCCAGTGTACATGGGAATAGACAGGGTTTGTAATGCCCTGGGCCAAGATGTTAAGAACTTAGGTGAACTACAAATTCACATCAAATAATCACTTCCAAACTGCAATACTGCAACACAATGTTGCTATACTCTGCTTCTTAACTATTTGTATTTCCTGTTCTCCAGTTCCACTAGAAAACTCGCTATAGTTTTAGATCATTTTATGGGCAATGTTAAAAGCAAACAATCAGAGAGAAGGTGACAGTGCACATTTTTCAGAAAATGTCAAATTATCATGACAGATTTTCTACTATAATGATAGTAGTTTAAAGTTGAAACCATTAGTGAAAGAAGCCCACATACCCTCTCTTCTTCCCTGCCTCACGTCGAATTGTATTTTGTGCAACATATTATAAAAAGAGTCTCATAGCTAGCCTTCCGACTTCAAAGGGGGAGCCGAGGCCAATTTAGGGCAGCCAAAAATCTACTCCATTGAGATTTGAGTAAAAACTGACAGTTGATACTAATAGCCAATATAGGAGAAAACTAAGACAGTTAAAGCATGTTGTCACACCTTCTCAAACTCCTAGCCAGTGTGATAACTAGTAGAAAGCTCACAAAACAAAAGTTTTTATTGTTTTAGTTGCACATTCACCATATCTGACTAATGCTCAGTTGCTCACACACAGATCATGCACAATTTAAAATTATAAATCATTTCAACCATTTGTTCTGATCCTTCCACTGCATACAGGCATAAACATGTTCTAGAAAGACTGAGACCACATACATCTAGATATGAGTTTATTCAGGTGATGCAAGATACACAAGGATCGGCTAAGGCAATAAAATCTGATATTTGAAAGAAATTTTCACCTTTCGAACAATGCCATGTGTGTCATATGCAAGACGAGCATCAACTTCAGTAGAAACACGACCAGGCACAAGTTTTGCTAGATCACCACCAACATTTACCAATGCCTGTATTTTCAAAAGTTTCATTAAAATTATGTGTATACAACCCCATGTATATGATAATCATTATACAGAGCATATTTCATTTCAATTTGCAAAAAGTCCAACCTTGTTAAAGAAACAAGACATTTGAGCATCCTTGTCCACCAACCCATAACACTCCTGATCTGCTAAAGCAGTGTCCACAGCACTCTGCATCCAATTTTATATCCACATAGCATTTAAAGAATTAGCATCCCTTGTGGTGAAATTTCAAATTTTTATCTGGTCAATGAGTATGTCGACTATATAAACCAATGCTTCACAATTCTTTTACAAAACCATGTGCACATTAATATATAAATTTTTTTGATACATCTGGCCAATGAGTGTATAACTGCAAGGATTTGATAGCTATTTCGACTAGTAGATTAGCACCTTGAATTTGGTATCAGGAAGGCTGCAGATGCCTAAGAGTAGAGATGAGCTAACAGTAGCAGCAGTTGGTGGGAACCTGAAAACGGAAGTTTATATATTGTAATCCAGTACAGTATCAGATGAATAAACTGCTAAATTAAACAATAAAAAATTTAAACAGCATTAATCGATTTCCTAAAAGGCGAAAATGTATTTAGAAACTAGAAAGAGGCGAATTGTACTTCTCGAAATCATCGAAAACTACAGTATCTGGAACGATCTCACTGTAAGTCGTGACCGCATCCAATTCAGTAGTCAAACCTGGTAACATGAAATACCGGCAACAATTACTACATGCATCCAAACTAAAATAAACTACAAATACGAGTAAAAAAATTAATGTTCATAAATTTTCGAATCTGATCATATTATCAACAATCAGATACAGATAGAGCGAACCTGTGTCCAGTGAAGAAGAGAATCCAGAAGAAGCTCGGATGACAGGAAAGCATGGCTTCGAATTGAAGGAGAGACTCGGTTTCGTAGATTGAGCTGCGAATTTCAGTTTCCTCTCCTGCTCGATTTCGTTTTGCCACGGCCAAAGATATCAATTCAATGCGTATACAAATATACGGAAAACATACACACGATGTAAACACTAAACAGAGAAGAGAGATACCTGAGAAACTGAAGAGGAGAGGGAGGAGGAGAAAGCATAGGAGAGTGGAGAGTGCAATGTAGTCGACATTTTCAATGCGGATACTGAGTGAACTAGCAGAGTGATGAACAAACTAGATTGGAGTTTTTATACAGTTATCCCCTAATAAATGTGTCCTAACTTAGTTTATTATGTCAAAATTAAATTTATCTGAAAAAAATTCTACATGTATTTTCATTTTATACTTTCATTTTTTATTTAATTATAATGTGACATGCTTTGAATGCTTAATATAAGGGGTCATGAATTTTATACATTCCTTCTTTTCGTCCTCCAATAAAATTTAAACACAAGTGAAAATAAAAATTTAAAATAGATTTTTTAGTTGAAGTTGAAGTTGTATTTTGGTTTTAATAATAACATAAATATATATATTTTATTTATATTATTAACAAAGTCTTAAATCCTTAAAAACAAAAAAACAAAAAACAAAAAAACAAAAAACAAAAAAAAAACAAAAAACAAAAAACAAAAAAAAAAAAAAAAACAAAAACAAAAAACAGTACCATTGTAATTCTGAAACCAAATTTGCAAATTTTGCAATTCTATGGCTATGTATGGTAACATAGTTAGCTTATAAATTTTGATTTTTTTTTTATTACTATTAGCGGTTTGACTAGGTTAAACAACCAATATGAGTGTTTGGTTAATCAATTTTTTGTAGCAGCTTATTGCTTTAAAAAGTTAAAATTCAAAATATTGTTTGTTGGTTTTATAGCAGCACTACAACCGTTTTGGCTAGCCAACGCTACCGTAGAACTTAGAGAAATTAGTGAGGAAAAAGTACAAGCATAATAAGGAGAACACTTATACTTGCATTAAAATCAGAACCCTTAACACCGTGACCTAGTAAGGTATTTATACAAGAATAATAGGTCTAAGTAAGGAAATAAAAAAAGAATCTTAGTAAATATAGCCTTAGGAAAGTTACCCTAGTTGCTAAACCGCCACAATAGTTGCCAAAATCTGGAATAGGAAAGAATCCACCATAAATGTTGATTTCAGCACAATCACCGCGTTTCACCCGGTCGGGCACCGCTTCCCGACTGCCTGCGCAAACTAGGCCACTCGAGTCATACGACCCGGGACTCAAATCGGGAAGGACTGTTCAATCAGCGGGCTCCAGATACTAGGTCCCTTCGAGTTAGGGTATCCATCACTAGTCCCTCACTTTCTCGAGCTCTTGAGAGGCAACGACTCGAGAAAGTAATTCTCTAGATTAACACCTCAGTGCGCACTGCTCATGATTAAGCAGTCGACATCTTGTCAATTTTGCAGTGTAGCTGAAAACAATATCGCTTCTCAGTCGGATCGCCATCCAATGGTTTCACCCTCCTGACCGGTCACGATCCTCCTTATTGGTCTCACTTTCCCTAACTGGTTTTGCGACAGTCGCTATCAATGCGGCGTAATCATTGCGCCTCCTCGATTCCCGCCGGTTATATTTTCGAAGAATAACCGTCTTATTTGCCCGCCGTTACGGTCGACTCCCCAACCGCCTGATCTCTTCTACGTGTCGTCATCTAAACGCCTCGGCACCTCTATAAATATTTCTCCTCTTTTCCCCATTTTTCCTTTCACTTTCTTTCCTCCCTCGACGTCCTTACTTCCGCTTCTTCGGCCATCTCCTTTCTTCACTAGTAATCCCCTCTCGGCGTCCGTCCACCCATCACCTTCTTTTCCTAAAGGTCAGTTTCTTTTCTCCTTCCCCTTTCTTCAAGCTTCTTTTAGTTCCCTTTACAATGTCGTCCTCCGCCACTTCTTCTCCATCTTCGTCCGATCGCCGCCAAGGTGATACTTTTTCGGGCGGCCTCCTCTTCTTCTCGCCTAGCAACTGCCACTCAGGCCACCTCCATCGCTCAGATAATCGATAGGGATTCGGGTTTCTTTGAGAATTTGGAGTGGCCAGTCATCCATCGCTCTTCCCTTTCTACCATTGACTATAACCATGCCCGCCGATTACTTGGCCCAGCGGTTGAGAGTCAGGAAGCCGGTCGGTGATTGATCACAGACCCACGGGAAGGTGGCTTCGTTGATATCCATTACCAATATGATCACGGACCCCCTTTCTTCTAAGGTCTAAAAATGCCAGTTGTCGACCGACTTTTTAAGGAAGGGCGACTAGTCAGCTCTTGATTGCAACACCAAACTTCCTTTCTTCTAAGGCTTGAAAATGTCAATTGACCAATCGGCCACGCACGAGTGTTTTAACAGAACTAATGAAGAAGTCCTTATTACTCGAAATATCTAAGTAATACACCAACTAAATATGACCACTAGATGCCTACATCGAATTGTATAAAGGGGAAAAAATAACTAAACTATTGATAATTATTCGAGCGTACGCAGCGTCTCGCCTTTCTTCTAAGAAATTCTTCTCAACCTACAAGCTTTCCTCATTGCCTTCATCGTTATATAGCATTATTCTATTGCTGGGCACCTAGACCTCAGTCGGCACCTTGGCTTCAGATCCGAACGCAAAGGCAAACAGCGTCTCCGTAGTCGCTCGACGGGGAGTTGTCTGATAGGTCTAGAGGACCTTCTCTAGTCGATCAACCTAAGTCATGCCCAGTTCTTCCAGCCTTTTCCTTAGTCCATCTAGCAAAATGCGGTTTAGATTCTCTATATGTCGAATGCCATGCTAGATGCAAAAAGCTGCGAATGACCGGTTGTCAAACTGCAAGCCATTGTCGATAACTAGTTGTTCAGGCAGTCTAAATCTACAGATGATGTTCTTCCAAATAAACCGACGACACTGGTACTCGGTGATGGTAGCTAGTGGCTCAGCCTCAGCCCACTTAGTGAAGTAATATACTGTTGCAATACAGAATCTCTGCCAACCGGGTGTTTGCGGTCGCGGCCTAAGGAGATCCACTCCCCACTTAGCAAAGGGAATGGCAGTCGTGACTGGTGTGTAGAATGAAGTCGGTCGAGTGTTTTTCTTCTCGAATGCCTAACAGATCGGGCACTTCATGATGACCTCTTTTATGCAATCTTTCACCATAGTTGGCAATAATATCCCTGAATGACAAGTTTCCGAGTGAGTGCGTTAGCGCCTTGTCCTTATACCTAATGATATAAGCTATCCAGAACCACTCGAGCTATGTAACCAGGTCGGGATATGGTGAAGGCATCTTCTCAGCGACGGGGCAAACCAGCAAGCTCTCGCTACTCGGTCTTTTCACGATCTTAGTTCGACAGATTTGTGAGAGGTGGTCAGGCAGTTCACTCACCGAGTCACCGCTAACTTTGATAGAATGTCAGCCTCTACATTCTTAACTCAAGGCACATGGACTACTTCGTAGGCGGTCAGCTTCCCCAAGAGTTTCTCAGTCACGTGACTCACGTCTTTATACATCCTCAACCTCTCTTCCCGAGTCTCACACTCATTTGTCAACTGGTTGACCACTAGACGGGGGTCGGTCTCGATCCGTACTCGGGTGGCTTTCAGTGCTTGGATGAGGCGCAGACCACCAATGATTGCCTCGTATTCGACTTCGTTGTTTGAGATACGGAACTGATATTGTAAGTCATAATAAAGATGGAAACCTTCTACGGTAGTGATCATAACTCCTCCGCAATGGCGCACATTGGAAGCTCCGTTCGTTTGAATCTCCCACAACTCGGCGTTATTAGGCTCCTCGTTAGGATGGGGCTCATCAGCCTACGCTGAGCATTCTACTATGAAGTCAGCCAGAGTGATATCTACTATTTTGTACAATAATTCACCCCTTATTTTAGTTGTTTTGATGCTTATTTTCTTTATCCTAGTGAAATTGATAATTGTTTGTGTGTTATATTGTCCCAAGGGTTGAATTATCCACAAGGACCAGCAACGAAGAATTTTGGAACATTTTGGACAAGTTTTGGAAGCAAAGGAAATTACCTAATCACAAAAGGAAACAAGAATAAGAATTGGAAAAGAATTGGAAGTTGTCTAATGGGCCAAAGCCCATCTGTCTCCTATTTATACTACAATTTTCTGCTATTTTACGGGGTTCCCTTACAAAGTTCCCAACCCTAGTTAGTTTTAGTTTATTTTTCCCTTCTCTATATATTTCCCTAGTATAGTTTAGATTAGTTTTATATTAGATTATTTAATCTCAAGCTTGGAATAACGGATTAAAGTTGGAATTGTTCTTCATTATCAGTAAAGTTTTCTCTTCCCTTTATATTCCTTGCAATATTTGTGATGATTTATTATAGTTTTGCTTCGTTTACTTTTATAATGCATGAGTAGTTAGCTAATGGGTTTGGATTAGGGTTCTATTGCTATTCTTGATGCTAGGTTTATAATTATTGCATAAAGGGATAATTTATTGATCTAGGGTTTTATATTTGAATTGGATTATAAATTCCTCTTATTGATAATTGATGCGCAACTTTTATTGATTTGCTTTAGAGAGGATTTCATCACAACGAAAGTTGGGTGAAAGACTCAGCCTAACCAATTTCAACCCAATTTTTCCTACTATGAGAATAGGGGTAATTTGGGGGCTTATAATGCTTTTGTGTTTAAGGTTATGATTGATGTATCATGAAAGTGGGGCAATCTTAGCCTAATTCTTGTTATTGATTACGAAAGTAGCTAACTTGAATTCTTGAGTGCATTGCCAATAAATCCCTTGGTTAATTATTTTTCCCCTAATTTTGATATTGTTAAAGCATCAAGATTGCAATATCCCTAATCTGACCCATTCTTTTATCATATAGTTTTTCCCTTATTTTATTTGCATCTTTTATTTTATTTTAATTCCTAAATCATATTTTCCTTGGATTCTAGTGAATTCCAATACTTTAGTGCTTAGGATTTAATAATTCACACAATACATGCCATAGCCCCAATCCTAGCGGAACGACATTTACACTCTCTTTTTACACTCACAACTATACTCATCACAGAGCATGGGCCTTGATGGATGGCCTAGGTAGGTATTCAAGTCCATACTAGGTGAGCTCGACTGTCTACTTGATTAATCTACCAGATGAGTTGGGGCTCCACAAAATACTTGCTAATGGCCAGTCATTTAGTACCCTGACATGGTAGGCTTAAAAGTATGGCACTAGCTTCTGGACGGTCACGACCAGCGCGAAAAACTACTTTCTTGAGTGGTGTATACCTGACTTCCGCGTCTTTTAATATTCGCCCCATGTAATAAACTGGGTGATGCGTTTTCTCCTCTTCGCGCACTAAGACCGATCCTACGGCCCTCTGTGAGGCGGCCAAATATAGGAACAACATTTCTCCGTCCTTGGGTTTGGACAACAGTGGGGGAGTTAATAAATACCACTTGAAGTCTTCAAAGGCAGTCTAGCACTCTTCTGTCAATTGGAATCCCTCTCGCCTTTTCATTGCCTTGAAGAATGGCAAAGCCCGATTAGCGGACTTAAACAGGAATCGGCTGAGAGCCGCCAGGCGGCTAGTCAAACGCTGCATCTCCTTCAGATTCTTGGGCGGTTGCATGTCCAGAATGACCTTAACCTTCTCGGGGTTGGGCTCAATTCCACGCTAAGTGACCATGTATCCTAAGAACTTTCCTCCCCTAACCGCGAACGCGCACACGCACTTCTTTGGGTTTAGCCTAAAATTGTATTTCCTCATTACATTGAAGTAGACGACCAGGTCTTTCACATGCACGTTCCTCTTCCTCTTTACTTTTGACCAGCATATCGTCCACGTAGACCGCCATAGACTTGATGATCAGGCTCTTGAACAATCTAGCTACCATGCGCGTATAAGTGGCTCCCGAGTTTTTCAAACCAAAGGGAATTACTCTATAGTAGTAGACCCAGTTCGACGTAATGAAGGCGGTATTATCCTCATCCTCTACATGCATGAAAATCTGATGATACCCACGGAAGGCATCCATGAACCTTAGCAATGCGTAGTCGGCCGTTTCATCCACTAGTTGGTATATGCGTGGCAACGGGAACAGGTCCTTAGGGCATGCCTTGTTCAGGTCCGTGTAATTAACACACATCTACCAAGTCGGCGGCTTCAACACTAGCACCACGTTAGCCAGCCAACCTAGATACTTAACTTCCCAAATATAACCTACTTAACTTCCCGAATATGACCGGCTGCTAGCAGCATGTCGACCTCTTTCTTGACGAAGTCTCGGCGGTCATTTGATAGATATCGCTTCCTCTTTGCGACGGGCTTTAATTCCTTGGCTATTTGGTCGTCATATCCTACTTAAAACCAATTGGTTATAAGTATGTGGACATTAGCCATTAAAACCAATTGGTGATAAGTATGTGGACATTAGCCATTTAACCACATCCCTCCATGGTAAGCCACAACGTGTCTCGAATAGAGCAGGGCTGAACTCGGCCAACCCGGTCGACGTGGACATTAGCCATTAAAACCAATTGGTGATAAGTATGTGGACATTAGTCATTTAACCACATCCCTCCATGGTAAGCCACAACGTGTCTCGAATAGAGCAGGGCTGAACTCGCCCAACAATCCCCCTCTCCTACTTAAAACCAATTGGTGATAAGTATGTGAACATTAATACTATGCTTACTTCCCAGGGGGTCACGGGGCTGAACTCGCCCAACAATCCCCCTCTCCTACTTAAAACCAATTGGTTATAAGTATGTGAACATTAATACTATGCTTACTTCCAGGGGGTCACGGGGTTACCCATTCCGTGACTGCCTGAAGTCAAGCACGCTTAACCACAGAGTTCCTTGGCTATTTGGTCGCCATATCCTACTTAAAATCAATTGGTGATAAATAGGTGGACATTAACCATTTAACCACATCCCTTCATGGTAAGCCACATCGCCACATCTCGAATCGAGCAGGGGCTGAACTCGGCCAACTAGGTCGACGCTCAAGATCCTGGCCACCTTCTGGTCAAATCGCACTACGCCGACTCCAGTCATTGTGCGGAACTTCATGCATAAATGCTCGATGGAAATTAGGGCACCAAGATCTTCTAACCCTGGCCGGCCAAGGATGATATTATTGGCACATTCCAAGCCGACAACCATGAATTCCATGTCTATCTTTCTCACATAGGGTCGGCCAGGGTCCCAATTCAACTATCAGCGACGTGGAGCCCGCGTGATCGATTGAGTCTTTTGTGAAATCGGGTAGTGAGGTTTTAACCGGGTGAAGTCGCTCCATGGGCAATGTGACACCCCGTAATAAAGTATTGCGGAATTACCCTCCAAGATTATTTTCTAAAATTAAATCCATTCTTTTTAGTGAGACCAATTCTTGAATTAAGAATATTTCCTAAGGTAATTCCAAAATCAAAAACCCAATTCTTTATACTAGTGTGTGTGTGTGTGTGTGTGTGTGTCTATATATATATATATATATATATATATATATATATATATATATATATACAGATTTTGGTTCAGATGCGGTCGTTGCTCTCCGTGCGGCGTGCGGTCACACACCACTCAATGTTACGAAATACACCACTCAATGTTAAGAAACACACCACAATGAAACACACCAATGTTAAGAAACACACCACAAATGCATATTTTGTGGTGTGTTTCTTAACATTGAGTGTGTGTGTATTTCGTAATCAGTGGTGTGAACCGCACGGGAGAACACGGCCGGACCT
>CP025656.1:4572942-4595138 GCA_003576665.1 Ipomoea trifida
ATGAAGATTGCCAAAGTCCATAACATCTCACGAGCACAGACTGAAATTCGAGATCTACGACCAGAAGTTGGACCGAGTCGTCAAAACAATGAAGAAGATGCTGAGGATTCGAATTCAAATCAAAATCAAGGATGTCGAGATGATAAAGATGATAACAATGATGATGATGATGACAATGATCCTTCTGGAGGTCAAGTTCCACCTTCTCGATCCTTACATCCTTCTAACTTAGGAGTTCAGACGGCTTGCGAAACTGATGAGTCTAATCAGCAACCCTCTGAGGACCCGAAGTCTGCTCCTACCGAATCCATGGAAGCTCAGGTTCTGCTATGTCCTAGTTCAGCCCGAGATGAAAAAATGGAAGCATCTCGAGGTGCGAATCATGATGGTCCGCAGATAGTTGATGAAGATATGATTATATCTGATCTTAATCTGTTCGATGTTGAGGTAGATATCCTTCCCGACTACACTTCGGATGGAAACATGGAAGCATCCAAGAGTGCAAGTCCCGAAGCCTTAGCCTCACCACTCGAAGATGTACATCTTGCCGAAGGCACTGCACTTGTCTTAGTTCAAGGTGAAAATCAGGAAGCACCTTCTAAGGACAATGATAGCCCCGCTGTTGATGCCTCCAAGAGTTCGGATTCTTCTGAGGTAATCGTCAATACCTCCTCTGCTTTCACTTCTTTGCTTAATGCCATACAGGATTTGGCGAAGACTCATGATGCAAGCTTCAAGTCCCTAAATGAGTCTATCCTCAAAATCAAGAAGGACATCCGAAGGCAAAAGAAGAAATCCTCGAAAACTAATACAGACGAAAGGTTATCTGCCCTTGAGAAGAAGATAGATGGTATCTTTGCTGAAAATCTCATATCACTCGGATCGCTGAAGGATTCGGTTTCCGAGTTTACTACCATACAGCGTAACTTGGTCACAAAACACGCTTTTATCAAGGAGCGTCTTGACCTCAACTGTTCGAAGCTCGAAACCGTCTATGGAAACCAAAATGCTACGGCATCGCTCGTTTGTGAGTTCGAATGGACCCTGAAGGAGCTGCAAGTCTGCATAAACCGTTTGAGCGACAAGGTTGATGTACTTGCTGGGGTTAATGATGCCAACAAGGGGGAAGAGGTGAAAGGAAAAGAGATTGTTGTAAGGGATGCTGATGACCTAGCACAACAGAAAAGAGAGCTTCTCAACCTAAGGAAAACCCCTTCTCCCTCACCGTCTCCAAAATGCACTCAAAAGAAACCTACGGGAGGTGAACCGAGCTCAAAGAAGCAAAGCAAAGGACCGAAAGTGACAACCCGAAGAGTAAATGGAGAGCCTATCGACTATGTTCCTTATGAACATGGGTCTGGAAAGAAATGGGAAGAGTGCAACATTCCACCCTACTGGAAAAACAAACAGCCCATGGACAGGTTCAACTTCTTGCGAGATCATAATGAACAAATCTATCAGCAAAGGAAGAAGGACAAAGAAATCTTCCGAATTCAGCAAGAAAAGCAAAAGGCTTTCGAGAAAGCAGCAAAGGAACTCGAGGACGCAAACAAGATAACCAAAACAGCCGAAGGTCAAGCCAAGATGTATGGTATAAATCAGATCCTGAGTGCTACTCAACAAAGCTTTGCTGATGGAATGAATGCTGCCGAATTAATTGCCTGGTGGGACTGGGGAGTCATAAGGGGTGAGAATCTTGGTGAAGTTGTTCAAAATTATCTGATGCTGAACTTATACCGAAAGTATGCCTTCAAGATTCAAGGCCTCGATATCGTAAAGGCAAGAAAAGAAATCAATGACATGATACAACTTCAACAATATGAAATCTGGGAAAGAGAGAAGAAGAAGAAAGCTGGCGAAAGCTCAAAATAAGAATACTTTTCCTTATGCTTTTATTGTTTCTATCAGCCTTAAGTTTTTGTTTTTGCAAAATTTGTATGAATCTCTCTATAAATAAAAAGACTTCTCTCTTGATTCAGTGTGTGTGTGTTCTAGTCTTTACTCCTCGCTTAAAATTTGTAAAACCTCAACTATTCGGGCTTGCTAAATGAAAATCCATTTAAGGATATAAGAAAACCGAATGGAATGAGTATGGGGTGTTGGCATCATCAAAAAGGGGGAAATTGTTAGGAACCCCGAGTAGTTAATTTTGATGATACCAAGTTATACGAGGAGACCCCCAAATTTTTAGTGTCTTAGAATAGTCTTTGCTTAGTTTATGACTATCCAGTAAAGCAAACGAAATCCTAAGTTTCGGATCTCACCGATTATGTAGACTGAGAAATGTTTCACTCGAAGACTCAAAGACTCAAAGACTCGAAGACTCGAAGACTCGAAGACTCGAAGACTCGAAGACATGAAGGCTCGAAGACATGAAGACTCGAAGACACGAAGACATGGATCTTAGGTCAAAAACGGGAAGGACCAAGTTTCCATAACCGAGCAATCAAGGAAGTGATTGACTCGAGGAGTTAAAGAAAGAATGATAAAGTCAATCATTCTCGACCTTGAAGATGGGTATAACTGAATGTCATTTTGGGTCCTATACAACGATCCCAAGGAGCATTTAATGATTGTCACCTTTTAAGGGACAAAAGGTACTTTGTCCTTTTCTAAAAGTGGACAAACGGCTAGAAAGTACTGACATTCTGAAAAAGGAGAAGACATTACCCATTGGATAATATCCACTGGTTAATAGGTTTTGAATTTCGATCTCCCTCCAACGGATCTGAAATTCCACCTATAAATACCCTTGTCCCATCTCACTTTGACAAGGTTGAATTGTGCGAAACATTGTTGTTCAAGCAAAAATTTCCAGTGTGATATTCACAAGCATACTAAGATTTATTCAGTTTTATTTGGAAGTTCTTGTGAGCTTAAAGAAGGAAAGCTCAAGAATTCCAAGTTGGAGATTTACTTACTTATTCAACCATCTCTACGAGTGAAGTAGAAAGAGGCGGAGTAAACTTGGAAGAAGTTGAAAAACCTACCACAACATAGCTGCCGGGCTTTGTGATCAAAGGAGCTTGTTGTAAAGGAGATTGTACTATAAGGGGAATATAGTGCAAACCTTCACGTGTTGTGAAGAAGAGTGGAGTAGGCTTTGTTAACAGCTGAACCACTATAAAAACCCCCTCTCTCTCTCTCTCTCTACCCTTTTTATTTACTCTACGCATTGCATTGCATTGCATACATCACTTTAACCTAATCTTTTCGATAAGAAAAACCCTAGTGCAAAGTAAAAGATAAAACTTTGGTATAATTCTTTCCGCTGCGCTTAACTCTAAAAAGTTTTCAAAATTCCCTTGAGTCTATTCAACCCCCCCCCTTCTAGACTCATAACGTCTTCACCGGGACCAACACACTAAATGTTTTCAAACCTTTGTCTACTTTTAAGTGACAAATGGATTTTCTTACTTAGCCGTCGTGCTAACTACACTTCATTGTGTCATCTATTAGATGCAGATTAGTGTAGACTCTAGTAGCCGATGAGTTCTGAACAAGATGGAAGTGGATGTCGATGTTGTAAGTTTAGCCTTAACGTTTGGGTATAGGAGAGATACCTAAGCGTGGCGGTAACACCCAGTTTTCTGCTGATTAGACGCTTCCGCAATGTATTGTATTATTAGGATTTTGTAATAAATCCAAGTTGTGAAAATTTGGGTGTTACACAGAAGGTGATGAAATGGTCAAAATTGCTGAAAATTATTTGGGAGATATTGTTAAGGCTGCATGGGAAACCTTTAAAACAAACTTTCCAGACAAATTAGCAGAATTAATTGCTCAAGGGAGCAATATACATAATTTTGCTTATTTAATTAACAGAATTATCACAGGTAGAGATGCCAACACTGGTCTAACAATTAGAGAAGAAGAAGCTATGAGAGACTTGGAACAAATTCAATTATTTGATTGGAATCATGTAATAGAATTTCTCTAAGACTTTTATGCTCTAGCAAGTATTTCAGGAAATTATTTTTCTCCAGAATTAGGAGAAAGACTTTTTACCAAATTACCCGGACCCTTGGGTAAAGAAATCCATGAATCTTGGAATTTGGTACAAGCCAATGACATTTTTGACAATATAGGAATAAGAATTCAACACATTATTAGTGAATTAAAGAAAAAATGCACTTACATTCAAATTCAAAAAGAATTAAAACAAAAGAATGTAGGGTTTTGCAAACAAATTTACACCCCTCAACAGTATGGAAAACATCCTGATGATGGGTGCCCAAGAAAACAAATTAAATAAAAGAAAAATTATGTCAAGAAAAATTATTTAAGAAAATCAAATGCAAGAAAACCTTACCTGAATAAGGCAAGGTAGGCATGTTAGGAAATATAACCCTAACAAGACATACAAGAAAACAATTACTTGTTTTGCTTGTAATCAACCTGGACATCTATCTTCTGTTTTCCCAAATAAACATAATTTATTTACCAGGGAATCAAATTTAGTTTCCACAATAAATGAAGATTTGGTAGAAATAACTTCTGATATTTCTAGTGAATCAGACATTTGGAGTATTTGTTCCTTAGAAGGAATGAAAATTGAAGAATTTGAAACTCAAGAAGATAATTTTCCAAACAATGGAATTCTTTTAAAAAAATTAAACAATTTCAATCTTTTTTAAATGGAAGATTGCATACACAATTGGAAATTTAAGTCAGGTAGTGACAATATTATGTGTCACAAATGTAATTGGTATCCAGCCTTTAATAAAAGATGGAAGTGCCAATTATGTATGAAGCAAATTTGCTCAAATTGCATTAAAAAACATTTTGAAATTGAAATACCAAATTCAGAAGAAATTAACATAGCAAATTCTAAAAATAAAAATGATCATTTAGAAATTAGAATAACCAGTTTAGAAAAAAGATTGGATATTCTAGAAGAAAAATTGGATAAATTAATAAAATTGGTAGAAAAAGGAAAATAAATTTCTGAAGAAAATAATTTTAAATTTACCCAATTATCCCAAGAAGAACTAAATATTATCAATACAAAGGAAGTAGAAACTTGTTCTACTCCCATACCTTTAATTTGTAACACTGAAAAATTAATACAAATAGTAATTCCTGCAAAATTGATAATACATGGATTAACATGTATTCTACCAATCTTAATAGATACAGGAGTAACCTCATCTACTATAGACTTGGGAATTTGGCCAGAAGAAATTAAACAAAAAATAGTTAAAGTACCACTTGTTTATTCAACACAATTTGATGGAACTAAAATTGCAATTGACTCACAATTAAGAAATTTACAAGTAAAATTCCAAACCAACTGTATTAATTGGTCTGAAATTTATCACTGACCCAAAATTTGGGTTAAAAATTTAAACAATCATAAAATCCCTATAATCATGGGATTAGATTTTATTCTCCACAACAATGGACAAATAATCATAAATAAAGATTATTTGACTTTCAGTAAAAATTGTTCCTTAGTACTTATAATTTCAAATTTCAAACCAAAAATTTTAGAACAAAAGAAATTTAAAAAATCAGAAGACTGCACATGTTCAAATGAACAAGAAAATTGTAGTTGTAAATTTCTAAAAATTGAAGAAAATCCTCAAAGAATGGAGGAAATCCTTTTAGAATTAAAATTAGAAGAAGGAATTGAATTAAATTTACACTTAATAGATACAACTGATTTCAAAAGAAAATTAAAAAATAATGATTTAGATCAATTAGTAAAAGAATTAGAAAAAGAAGAAATTATAGGAGAAAATCCTACAAAATTCTGGGAAAGAAACAAAAAAATTTGTAAATTAGAAATCATAAATCCAGACTCACAATAAAATCACCAAATTTTAAATATGGAAATTGGGAACAAGAAGAATTTAAAATGCACATTGAACAATTATTAAATTTAGGAATAATTAAGAAATCTAGTTCAAGACATAGAACTCCTGCTTTTATTGTCCAGAAAGAAGCAGAAAAGAAAAGAGGTCAATCTAGAATGGTCTTTGATTATAGAAGACTCAATGACAATACTTATGAAGATGGGTATTGTATTCCAGATAAAGACACTCTAATTAATAAAATTCAAAGAAAAAATTGGTTTTCAAAATTTGATTTAGAATAAGGTTTTTGGCAAGTTAAAATGCATCCAGACAGTATAGAATGAACAGCATTTTCATGCCCATTAGGACATTTTGAATGGCTAGTAATGCCATTTGGTTTTAAAAATGCACCACAAATTTTTCAAAGAATGATGGATGAAATTTTTAAAGATTGTTACAATTTTACTTGTATTTATATTGATGACATTTTGGTGTTTTCAAAAACAGAAAACGAACACAAAGCACATTTATACACAATTTTCACAATTTTTGAAAAACATGGATTAATAGTGTCCAAGAAGAAAATGGAAATTGGAAAAAATTATATTTCCTTTTTAGGAGCAGAAATTGGAGAAGGAAGTATTAAATTACAACCTCACATCTCCAGAAATATTTTAGAATTTCTTGACAAATTAGAAGATTTGAAACAATTACAATCCTTCCTAGGATTAGTAAATTATGTAAGGCCCTATTTTCAAAATTTAGCAAAATTAACCACTCCTCTATACAATAAAGGACAGAGTAAAGGAGTAAGGAAATTTAATGACCAAGATATAAAAATTGTCCAACAAATAAAAAAAAAATTAAATTACTACAACCTCTAGCATTACCTCTAGAATCAGACTATTTAATAATAGAAACTGATGGTAGTGAAATGGGTTGGGGTGGAATTTTAATTAAAAAACCAAATGAATTTTCCTTAAAAACTACAGAAAGAATTTGTATACACTTCTGGAGTATTCAAAGAAAAAGGATATCTAACATCCTTAGACTTTGAATTACTTGCAATTATTTATGTGCTTGAAAAATTTGCATTATTTACTTTATCAAAAAAGCAAATTACCATTAGAACAGACTGTGAATCAATTGTTAAATTTGCTGACACAAAAAATGAGAGAAAATTAACATCAAATAGATGGTTAAAATTTAGAGAATTTGTCCTTAATAGAGGATTCAAAATTAAATGGGAACATATAAAAGGAAAAGATAATAAAATTTCTGATTTATTATCTCGAAAATTATTATGTGACTAATTTGTCTCTTATGATTTGTGCAGAAAATTTGAGACACTAAGCACAAAATTTGAGACTCTAGACAGAAAATTCCAGACTCTAAACATGGAGAAAATTTTCACATTCGATCAGACGGAATTAAAGACATTCCCAGAGAAAAATCAATTTAAGACAATGCTCAAAAGCAGAATCCATGATGAGGAAACATGCCTCTTGGATAATATTTGGAACTTGGCTACTGAAAGGCAAGCTAATCCAAAAAAGGTTGCTATTTTAAATGCATTAGCAGCTTATTTTCATTCAGGAAAACAATTTCAGAAAAAACCTTATTCCTGCTATGTTTTATACAATGGCCCTAAAGCCAGAGTGTATTTAAAGTGGGAAGAAATGGTGCCTTTAATTGAAGAAATTAAATTATTTCCTAAATATGGAATGCCCCTTTTTAAGGGATTTTTCGATATTTAGGAAGCAATTAATTCGGTAATTGAAAATTGCTGAGAAAATTCTCACATTTCTCCAAAAGTACTCAAGTACCAAAAGTATTTAAAACATTTGGAGGATTTCGAGGATCCAGAAATCCTCGAAGAAATTTCAGACTCTAAAATTGGAATTGTTTCTTCTCTGAAGAATGAAAAATTAAAGACTCCTGTTGAAACAGGGAAATTTTCACCATTTTCTACACCAACATTTGCAGACACCCTTAGAGAACAAGTACAATCAACTTCTCCTTCCAAAGGGAAAAATGTACTTATTCTTGAAAAACCCAAAATCCAACCAATTTCTCCACCAAAATAGCCAATTATTTTTTCTGAAGAAGTAAATTTGAAGACATTTGTTCTTCTTCAAGACTGTTTAAGCCAAATTCAAATAAACCAAATTTTGCCCAAAGGAATTTCCACCACTTGGGAATTCTGTTATAATATTTTCAAAATTTGCCAGAGCCAATATCCCGATTGTCCTGAAAACCAAGAGGGAGAGTGTTTATGTAAATTAGATTCTGCCATCAAAAAAGCAAATTTGGCAATCCCAAATTTTAAACCATTTAAATTCAAAGACTACCAAGTCACCATTTCAACACTTATCAAACATGGTTTGGTAAATTCCATCAATTCTCCACCACTTCCAGACTATTCTTCATATTTACCATCACTCTTGGCTGATACATTTGAAGCCATAATTCCTGATGCATGTGAGGAAAAATTTTAGAATGAATTTTAAATCACTCTATCCAGATTTTGAAAGAAATATTCCAGCACACCATGTATTGGAAGTTTTCTTCCAAGATTTTGATGAAGAATACCAGGAATTTAATACAGAAAATTCCAAAGTCAAGACATTCAAAATTGATGAACCAGTGGAAAAACCAGTGGAAATATAATGGTCCGAGCAAAAATTCTAGCAGACGACTTCAGATGGACAAGAAGGAAATTTGCCACTATGAACATTTTAAGAGAAGATGAACAAGGGAAAATTTACTGCGAATCATCAATCGCATCCAAATTTTTCTTCCCTTTTCAAATTGAGCATTCAAGGCCAAGACTAGTTCAGACATACAGAAGGCACAAGGAAGCTCTTCTAAAATTCAATGAAGAAGGAAATTCAAGACAATCCTCATCTGAATCCTTTCTCTGAAAGGATGGAAGAAGACAAATTTGGGACCCAGATGAAGAAAATTCAGCCAAAGCAAAATTGAGAAGACAACTACTTTTGAAAAAATTGGTGCTCGTACAGTTAATGGGACCCAGTTTTAAAACAAAATTAAAGACTCTACGGCTAAGAGAAGGGGGCCTGTCCCTTCCAAGAGATAAGATCAAACTTATCTCTGAGTTGTAAAAAGATGAGATAAGATTCTCTCTTATCTTAGTCTTTATTAAACCTGTAAAAATGTAACGTCTGTACAAAAGTAGTTGATGGTTGATAAGATAAGATCCTATCTTATCTTTATCACTGTAGATAGTAGACAGATGTATTATCCTAGAATCTTCTACTGCTTGTATAAATATGTGTGATGTTCTCTCCGCAGAACAACACAACAACAACTCTACTCACAACCTTGCATCGTAAATGAAATCTCTTTTGTTTCTTACGCAATAAATTCTCACACTAAATTCCTTTACTCCTTCTTCTTCTTTTTACTACTTCCAGACATGATTCTTTTTAATCTTATCAGTTCATGTTAGTTTTTAGAAGAAATCTAAAATTTGAAAAAGAAATTCTACAACCGTTTTGAGAAAAAAATAATAAATTTTTCTAAAATTCTGAGAATGGATAAAAAATTTATTCAAGACTATTTTGGTAACAATGAAAATTTTCAAGTTGAAAGAAATTTTGGAAATAATTTCTCAACATATTATTTAGATGAAAAATCAAAAGACAAAAGCTTCATGGAATACGAAATTAATATTCCAAATTATAATGAAAAAATTTTCTACTTGCTCAAAAGATTTCCTTATCCGGACTTGGTAAAACAAAGTATAAAATATTTAAAATTCTCCACATTCCAAGAAACTTTTATAATTGAATTAGTAAAATAAAAATTCCAAAAAGATTTTGAAGAAAAAAAATTAGAAAATTTGATTGGAGAAACTATTGAACTGGTATCCCGGTCAAAACATATCAGAAATTTTGAAGCAGAATTTCATCAACAACATGCGCACATAAATTATGAAATAGGAGAATCTTCTAGATATTCAACTCCTATTTATCCTGTAATTTATGACTCTGATAATTATTATGAAAATTATCATTATGAAACAGACTAAATTATCACTCCTACGAAAAATTCTTCACACATCTTTTCCAATTAACTACTCCACTTTTTTAATTAACTACTCCTCTTATTTAATTAACTACTCAATTCTTCACACATCTTTTCCAATTAACTAATTTCTTTTTTAATTAACTACTCCCATAATATATATATATATTATTTCTTTTTTATCGAGGACGGGGCAGGGCGGGGAGGGGTATCCCCGTCCCCGTCCCCGGCGGGGAATTCTAAAAATTCCCCGTACCCGTCCCCGATCCCCGCAAAACTTCCCCATCCCTGTCCCCGTCCCCGACGGGGACGGGGCACATTGCCATCCCTAACTTTGATTCAAAGGTAATATATATTTTCTAATATAAATTGTGGATATGATTTTGCATCTTGTACGTTTTTTGAGCCTTATGATTCAATTGATTATTTTATCTTTGGGTGTATTTAGGTTTTTGTAGAGTGGAAGTGGAAGAAGAAGAAAAAGAGCAAGACCGCACATAATATGAATCACATCTAGTGTGAGCCGAATATGTCATGTTTAATACGCATCAAATCAAAATTTTAAAATTAATTTTTAAAATTTTTAACTACTGTATTAATAGTTTATACGTGATACTGGTAATGTTTTGTTTGATGGTATGAATTTGACTTGTTTAGATAGTCAATTGAATTTTTTTTATTAGAAGTTGATCACTCGATTGTATTGTCGTGTAAAATTTTGTGACCAATTTGATCTTTATTCTAAACAAAATTATTTTTTTCCAAACTAAATGAATTGATAGTGAAAAAGCTCTTAGAGCTTAGAGCATCCCTACCAGTAAATCTTTTTCAGATATTAGAACAGTGAATAACTATTGTCAGAGTTAGCAACAGATGTGGACTTCAGTTTTTGACAAATTTTACTCCCTGCAACGAATGGGTTTATGTCAGAGAAACTTTATTTGTTTTTATTTTTTTCTTTTCATTTCGTTTCTCTGTTTTGTTTTCATAGTTCTTTTTTTTTTTTTCATTTAATTTGTTTCTTTTTATTATTTTATTATTTTTGTTTTAATTTTTTTTATAAAATACCAAATTAAATATTTTTTAATTAACTTTTAATGATTTATTTATAATTAAAATTTAAAATGATTAAAATAAAAAGAGCAACGACGGAAATTAATTTAAATGTTTGTAATTTTTAGTTTAATTAAATGTAGGTATGTTTATTTTAATTAATTTTTATAATTATAAACTTATAATTCAAATAAATAAAGAAATAATTAAATTATATGATAGAAAATTGTGGATTCATACAAAACTGAAAAAAAACTTTAAACTAATGTGAAGAGTTTTTGTGATTGAGTGAGATAGTGGATGATGAGGTGAATGTTGTTTCCCACAAATAATTTGGGAAAAAACCCAACTGATAATGATGCTCTTATACGTATTTTGTTACTTATTGGCACATTGCCAAACCTTGAAGTTCTAAAATTGATATGGGAAGCCCTTGAAGTTCTAAAATTGATATGGGAAGCTTTCTGTGGCACTGAGTGGAAAGCAACAGGGAATAATGACTTTTGCAAATTAAAGTACTCGCAAATTGTGTGTCCCGAATTCGAGCATTGAAGTGTGGGCGATAATTATTTCTCAGTTTTGGAACGCCTAATTTTGAAAAGCTGTTGGGGTTCGAAAGAATTTCCAACTAATTTTAATTTGTTGATGTAACATGTTGAAGTTAATTGAGTTAACCAAGTGTCACCCTTCCCTGGTTAGTTCTGCTAAACGGATTCAAGAAGAGAGATGAGAGTACTTTCGAGACGATAAACTTATTGTTCGAGGGCGAGTTAACCAAGTGTTACCCTTCCCTTGTTAATTCTGCTAAACGGATTCAAGAAGAGAAATGGGAGTACTTTGGAGACGATAAACTTATTGTTTGAGGATGAGTTCAATAATTCTCTTTTTGTGAGAGCATCCATATTCTACTGGAATCATTAATAATATTTTACTATTCAGAAAAACGGCTCATGTATGATTAAAAAAATAATGGGCTTAAGAGTATTAATATATCAGACCCAAAAAGGAATAAGGAGAAATTATATGTGCTCAAATAAGGAGAAAATTATATGATCCTTCTTTACCTACCACACACTGTGGATAGACTTCACTAGAAGACTTAGAGTTTTCCCGTCAAGCTTTAATTTATCTCCTACATAGCCTTTAATTTCTGTCCGTAAACTTTGTTAGATCACACTCATGAATTCTTGATGGTTCCAAGAAAAGTATAAACAAACTACTTGGATGCATCTCTTGAGATATATAGATAGATTATATTCTGAGCTTCTTAAACATTTCGTTCGCTGTGTTTAATCGATCGATCAATCTTCCTTCAATATAATGGCTATTTCTCTTGTCACTTTACTAAATACAATAGACTTCCATTTTCTACAACCTCTTCCTTGTTTGAATGTTGATGATAGAGAAATAATAATGATCAAATCTTTGTGTAAGAAGCTCCGATTTTTGCATTGCAAGCCTTTTTGGAGGATTCTCAGAAGAAGAACATCAACTGCCTCACATGGAGAGGCTTGGAGACAGAGATCAGAGATGTAGCTGCTGAAGCCGAGAGCAAAATTGAATTAGAATTATATCAACTCTACAACGAGGAAGATGCCCCTGTTGAGCCTTATCAGAGTCTTCATCAGACCTTGCAACAAGTAACGCGAGACATTGAATCTCTTGAAGGGAGGATTATTCAGATTCAGATTGAGAGCAATCGCAATCACTCTGTAGAGCCGCCAAGAAGAAACGCAGCAATAGAGAATATCAAAGCTGATAGCTCCTCCAAACGTTCTTCAGAGCCCAACAATGTAATGGTAGGATGCGACGATGAGTTTGAAACCATCAAGCACAAGCTCATTTCAGATTCAAAAAACCTGGAAGTCATCTCAATCACGGGGATGGGAGGCATCGGTAAGACTACTTTAGCTCAAAGAGTCTACAAAGATGAAGCTACAATTGCTTCTTATTTTGACATTCGAGCATGGACTACTGTATCTCAAGAACATAATCTTAGAGAAATGCTCTGTGACCTTCTCGGTTCCAATGACACCAACCTAGATGTCTCTCATCTAGAAAGTAAACTACGCCAAAAGTTGTTGGGTCAGAGATATCTCATTGTCATAGATGATATATGGAGCATTCAAGCATGGGATGCCATTCATAGATGTTTCCCAGAAGAAGATTTCAGAAGTCGAATATTACTGACTACACAGCTCAAACAGGTGGCTAACTATGTTAGTGCTGGTAACAATCTTTATTCTATGCGGCTTTTAAATCTCGATGAAAGCTGGGATTTATTTTACAAGAAAGTATTTGTAGAAAAAAGATTTCCCCTTGAATTTGAGAAAGTTGGTAGATGTATTGTTGAAAAATGTCAAGGATTACCTCTAACCATTATAGTGGTTGCTGGGCTTCTTTCCTCCTCATCCAACAAGCCATCACTAAATCAGTGGGAGAATGTTGTTGCAAATTTGGATCTGTTGCTTAACACTGATCCCGAAATGAAATGTTCAAAAATACTCTCACTAAGTTACAACCACTTGCCTCCGCATTTGAAAGCTTGTTTTTTATACTTTGGAATTTTCTCAGAAGATGAGGAGATTAAAGTGAAAGAGCTGATTAGGCTATGGATTGCAGAAGGATTCTTAAAGTTAGAGTTGAATAAAAGCATGGAAGATGTGGCATATGATTACTTACGGGATCTTGTGGACAGAGGTTTAGTTCAAATTGATAAGTGGAGTTGTTTTGACAACAAAATAAAGTATTGTAAGCTCCATGATGTGCTGCATAACTTTAGCTTGAGAGAGGCTCAGAGGGAGAAGCTTTTGTTTGTTATTAAGGGGAATAATAATGTGCATGAGCTTGGATTAACAACAAGCAGCTCGGACCGAAAAGCTTGCTGTCGGGTCGTCAGTGATCAATTAAGGAATGAGCCAATTAATCCATCAAGGTATACGAGTCATACATCCCATGAATTGCGTTCTTTTTCAATATCATCAAGGTATAGGTATTTATTACCGCAAGTTCATAATACTTCCCAATTCTAAACTGCTAAGGGTGTTGGAGATTCGTCAATATAGGCTAAATGACCTACCAAGGAAAATAGAAGATCTTGTTCATTTGAGATACTTAGCCCTAAGGATTAGACTGAAAACTCAATATACTATTGCCTTTATTAATCACCAGTGGTTTAAGCTTCTATGTTTGCAAACTATCATCATTGATGGTTGTTGGCCTTGTTTTTCACCAAATAATATTTTGGGTATGCCACAAATAAGGCATGTTCATTTCTCCAAACGAACTCTTCATCACCTCCATCTCCCAAAGTTGGTTCGTTCAAGAAAATCTACAAACTCTATCTTGGTTGACTCTACCTCATCGTTTGCGAACTGAGCCAGACTTCAAAGGGATTCCAAACGTAAAGGAACTTGGGATTCAGTTAATGGACTATAAAGATTGTTACGACATGCATTCTTTAAGTAAAGAAACTTGGGATTTACTACCACCTATTTCAATGGAAGGTCTTCTCAATTTGAATCAGCTAGAGAACTTAAAATTTGAAACAAATCAATGGTCTCCGATATGTGACCTCAAACTTCAAAAAGTTTTTCCACCAAATCTCAAGAAATTGACCTTCAAAAGAACATATTTTTCATGGGAGGATATGGCTATTATTCACACATTGCCTAACCTTGAGATTCTAAAATTGAGATACAATGCTTTCTGTGGCCCAGAGTGGAAAGCAACAGGAAATGGCTTCTGCAAATTAAAGTATTTGGAAGTTACTGTACATTCAACCCTCGAGCATTGGAGTGTGGATGCTGATCATTTCCCCATTCTTGAATGCATATTTCTTAATGACTGTGATCATTTGGTGGAATTTCCAACTGGTTTTGGTGAGATTAACACATTGCAGTTAATTCATTTAAAGCATTGTTCGTCCGGCCTTGTGACTTCTGCTAAAAATATTCAAGAAGACCGGCGGGATTTTGGAGACGATAAACTTGTTCTCCATGTATTTTATACTCTTCCAGAGCCAAAGGTAATATTTTCTAATTTAATTTGCAACCTAGCAATGTTTCTGAGCCTGCCTTGTGATTCCGTGTTGGTTATTTTCTTTCAACTTTATTCTCATTTATTCCCTTCATGTTTCTTCTACTTCAAAAAATGTTGAATCTCCAACCCTAAGCCCTATCCCCGACAAAACATGTGGGAGGAGATAAATCACAGTAACTTAGTGGCTAACAATAATCATGTTTCTTATTTCTAGGAATTTATTCAACTTAATAGTTTTTCTTGATGGATGGAACCTGATACCTCTACTAAATGGAGCGCATGCGGCTTTTACCCCAATTGGTTAGACATTTGGTTCAAGAACTAGTTTTAATTTTTCTTAGGGTGTATTTGGAAACCCGGAAAATGAATTATGGAAATCATTTTCCGGGTTTTGAGTGTTTGGGAAGAGCAAGGAAAATGTAGTCAATGAAAAATAACCCTTTAGTCAATGGAAAATAAGCTACTTTTGGAGGAAAAATGACTTCCCCTTTTTTTGGGGGAAGTCATTTTCCGCCATCCTCTGTCTTTGGTTCGCCCTCTCACTTTCCCAGCTTCTTCTTGCTATCTTCTTCTTCTGAGCAACTATATTCTTCTTCTGAGCAAAAATGGGACTGGTTTCTGGTTTGCTTGCAAAACTAGTCCCAGGACTGGTTTGCTCAAACCAGTCCCAGGCCAGTCCCAGTTTGAGAAAACCAGTCCCAGGATTGGTTTCCGAAACCAGTCCCAGGACTGGTTTGCGAAACCAGTCTCACGGACACAGACTGGTTTCGCAAATTAGGAATTTTTCTATTTTATGTTTTTTTTTTAAATGTTTTTAGATATTGTTATTTTGTTGTTATAAATGAATGATTGTAACAATTGTGATATTATTGTGGTGATTATTTTGTGTTTTTGGATTGTATAGATAGATAGTAATCAATTTTGTGTTCATTTTCCTGTCCATTTTCTGGAAAACGAACCAAACACACAAACACAGTCTTCTGCTTTGCAACCAAACACAAGAAAGAAAATGATTTCTGGAAAATGACTCATTTTCCAGAAATCATTTTCCGGAAACCATTTTCCTGCTTTCCAAACACACCCTTAATTGATTTAAGTCGATCAGTTACATTGGTGCATATATTTCTTTATGAACTCAAGAACTGAATGGCTTCAACATGTTAAATTTCGAAATAACTTATGGGGTATGACGTTTTTAATTTGGTTTGATTTGCTTTCACGTCCTCTTTAATTTTGTACTTAGATTGTTGTATCCTTTGCATTCCATCTCATGACTAATTTGTAATTTTAATTTTGTTTCTGCTAGGGATATATTATATATAGTACCATGCATATGATTTCTTATGACAAAAATATACAAGTCAATATTGTGAGATAACAAAAACACAAATCTCCTCCACATTCATTCAACTTAGTTATTATCTAATATTATCAATTTCTTTTTTACCTTCATTTATACTCCGATCCCTATATATTTTATTAATATAAATAGATTTTTTATTGTTAGTGTTTTAGGTTGAAATTGAGAGGGGAAGATCAGAGGGTGACAAAACAGGTACTGTATATATGAGTGTGATGTATTTGTGAAGATAGAAGTTTGGAAAATAAATTACGGACTATATTCATTATTTAACTTTTGTTTTTATGATGTAAACAAAACGTATGCACAATAAAAAATTTTGTGTGCACTAATTTAATTGATATAATAATATAAAAAAAATGTTGTTGTTGTTATTATTATTAAAATTAAAATGTTAGAAAATATTTTGCAATGAGTCTAATAATTAGGCCACTGAACAAACAAAAGTACTACTTCATCAAAATCCAAACAACACTAGCTCATTGGTTCAATATGTAATATTTGGGATAAGAGACTAAAATTTGAAACTTGGCAGATGCAGTGTTGGGATTATGTCCAAAGTGGACATATGTTTGCTAGAAATGACAGACATAAAGGGATGAAATGAGTAACAAACTATAGGGACTGACGGTGTGTCATCTCTCTCTCAATCACAAAGCAAGTGTCATATATATATACACTAAGCTACATGCTTTTGCTTCTAAATCTTGTTCTCCCACAATCTCTCTAAAAGAGTATCATTGAAAGAATTCCATCGATCTTCCTGTACTGCTGCTCGTGGCAATGGTGGAACCTTTCCGCTTAGCAGATTGGAATGTAGATCAAGGTAATCATGGAAACCGTATTCCATTGGCTCTTGGATGTGTGTAAGATGATTGTGAGAAAGGTTGAGAGCCCATCACAGTCAATGAGGGGACTGTGAGCATAAATAAATATAATATAAACATAAATGTGCAGTTCAACTATCAGCTTAGGCTTTTAGTTGGATGGAGCACATGATTCAATTTAGTATCAGAGCCACCCGAAAAAAAAAGACTATGGTCTACGTGTTGCTTGGAGCCCACTGCTAAACCAGTCTAGATTGGTTTTTCAGATTGCAGGAGGCTAATGATAAGAATTGGAACTGAGGGAAGAAGGGAAGTTCTGCTTCACTTATGTTTGTCTCAATTGCCAAGTTGTTATAGGACAAGTCAAGAGAGTAAGTATTCTCAAGGTTTTAAAATTTGGTTAGCTGTACAGTACCACTGAATTTGTACGAAGAAAGTGAGAGAGATGAAAGATCCCGAAGTTGAAACAAGAACGAGGGTATCGGCCCTTCCAAGTTGTTGCTACCCAAATCAAGATCTATCAGTGGAGAAGTCACATTCTGCAAATCAATTATTCGGCCAGAAAATTTGTTCATGGAAAGATATAAGAACTGAAGTGAAGCTGGGATTGGCCCGGAAAATGAATTTTTATTCAAGTATAGAACTTCAAGATTGTCAAGGCCATCCCAGTGAGAGGAAGGGATTTCACCTGATAATTTGTTACTAGAAAGGTCTAAAACAGTGAGATTCTTGGACAGCTTAAATGATGGGATTTCACCTGTAAATTTGTTACTAGAAAGGTCTAAAACAGTGAGGTTTCTGGACAGGTTAAAAGATGGAATTGAACCACTAAACTGATTCCTACCCAAACTCACATGAACAAGATTATTGGTAAGCTTTCCAATAGAAGCAGGGATTTTTTTTTTTTTTTTTTGAAAACAGAAGCAGGGATTAATCCACTAAAATTGCAATATGAAAGGTCAATATGAGACAACATTCTGAGGTTTCCAATGCACTCAGGTAAATTCCCAGAAAACTTTGTACTATGAAGTGACAAACTCTAAAGAGATCCATTTTCTGGGAAGTCTAGCAAAGACCCCCCAAGCATTTCATTGAAACTTAAGTCAATGGTTTGCAGTGTGAGCATAAATATAATATGTGCAGTCCAACTATCAGCTTAGGCTTTTAGTTGAGATGGAGCAAATGCTTTAATTTGCAGCATTGGTAATTGGAATACTTTCTGATCAACTGTTCCACTGAAGTAGCAATCTACAAGGCTCAAAACAGTCAGATTGGTGAAATCTGAGAAGAAGTCTGGAAATGGAACAGAAAAATTGATCCCATCAGGCTTAATAACCGAAACCAATCTTAAGGGGGTGTATTCAATCACGACTTTCGTGAACTTTTAAATACTTTTATCAACTTTAAAAGTTTGGTGGTATTCAATTTAGACTTTTATAAACTCTTTAAAAGTATACATGTATTCAATTCAAACTTTTCAAAACTCTTTAAAAGTATACAGATATTCGATTCAGACTTTTATAGAATTATTAAAAGTCTACTGGTATTCAAAAAGTTACTGACTTTCACAAACTCTGTCAGAATAGGATTTCTATAGACTTTCTCTTCATTAATATAAATAGATGAAATCCAACCCTCCAATCCCAAACTTTTCAATATTCTCTGCAAATTTTTTTTCTTCTATCTAAACTAGGCAAATTTTCCAACAATATTACGGTACGTATCAAATCTTTCACAAATATTTTTTTTTATGTTCAAGCAAATTTTTTGTTGCCATCACAACAAAATAATTGCTACGATCATAGCTAAAAAAATTTTGCGATTGCAGCAATAAGAATCTGCTGCGAACAGCAGCAGCTTGCTACTGTTCGCAGCAGATTTATGGAACAGGAGCAGCAAGCTGTTGCTGTTCGCAGGCTAAATATGTTGCGAACAGCAGCAGCAAGATTGCTGCTGTATATTTGCTGCAACTAGTGCAGCAAATTTTTTAAAATTTATAATTTTTAAATTTTAGTTAATTAATATGTTTATAATTTTATATAATTGTATGTTTATTATATATATATATATATATATATATATATATATATATATATATATACACTCTATTTTTGTGACATCAATACTTTTTTTTTAATTTCTACAATGCACTAATTTATAGATAATATATTAATAGAAGTTATGGAATGTTTGTGAGGGTGTATTCAATTTAGAGTTTTAATGACTTTTGTAAACTTTTTAATATGAAAAAGTTTTTAAAAATCTATAAAAGTTTATAAAAGTTTAAAAGATTCTAGAAAAGTTTACAAAAACTCTACAAAAGTCAATTAAATTCTATCACTTTAAAAGTATTTAAAAGTTCATGAATACACCCCCCTTAGTTTCAGCAAGAGAGACACATTGAATCCCGCGGTGATTGGCTCGTAATATATCCTGCACCATTGCACCCCACACCAGGCCACTTGCAGCAGTCATCCCTTTCATCCCACTGCACCAGTTTTGTTGAGGCCAAAGGATCAAAAGTAAGATTACTTCGTATCTGGAGAAGCGAAGTCTTCTGGTCTAGAAGACACTGACCCAATGCACACATTACATTTATCCTGAATAAATTTGAGAAAAGTAGTACCACTGTAATAACCTTGGTAAACATCAGCACCCTCCTTTTATCACCAGATCAAGAATCTGCTGATTCTTACATAGGCATATTAGAAACTGAGAAACAGGACCACAGATATTCTGAGGCAAATAATGTACCCTAAAATAATGTACCTACAGTATAAAAATAATGTACCTTCAGTATAAAAATAATGTACTTTTTATTTTTGGTCCACACAACTGTATGGACCATGGTGCATGCAATAATGATTGATCAACGGGCCACACTCTTTAAAGGATTGAAATTAAAGCAAAGCTATGTGGCATTTATACTAACTTGCCAAGTCAACCGAGCAATCAAACAGTGTTGAAAATTTATATCTACTATATATATCTAAAAACATAATAAATGTGAATGAAGGTTATACCCCTCATTTATGTCCATTTTTTCCGTTAAGTTTTTTTTTTTTTTTTATACATTATGCTATAAAAGTTGTACTACATAATATTTTGGACAAATATACCCCTACCGTTATCATTTCCGCTATTGTTACTATGCACATGCATCCACCATATATTTTCTTATCTTCTTCAATAATAATAATAATAATATATACACATTAAATATTAGAGTTATATGTTAATTATTTTTTAAAATATAAATATCCAATTTATATAAATATTTTACATCATCATCATCATCATCATTATTATTATTATTATTATTATTATTATTTGTAACCCCTCGGTTTTTCGGACAAAGTTAAGGTTCGGAAATATTTTTTGAGATGATCTCTCGGTACTTCAGAAGGATTTTTTTTTAGGAGACTAGTTATTAATAAGCTACGATTTACGTACCGGTCTCGAACCGTAAAAATTTTAAGGACGTAGATTCAATTCGGATTTTCCAGAATTGGGATTATTAAGTATCATACGATTAGGCCTGAATTCTAATTGGTTCAAGAGAATTTCTAAATGGACCGTAAGGGATAAATTGTTACAGACTCTGAACGTAAATTTGACGGATGACCGGAAAATTCCCAAAATTGGTGATTCGCGACGGGAATATTTTTACGATAATTTTGGTATTAGAATTTTCCCGAATTAAGTTATATTCCTCCGAACTTATATCTGATTTACTCCCTAACTGGCAAAGTAAGCTTATTCTACAAGCCACACCATAAGATTGTGACAAGTGGCACCCCTTGTGTCCACATGATAATAAATAATTAATTAAGGGGAAGAGTATAGGATAAGCTAGCTAAGGAAAATTGGACTCCAAGTCTTGCAAGGAATTAGATGACTAAGTCTTCATTTTCCATTTCCCCTTGCTATTGCCGAAAACAAAAAAGAGAGAGAGGGTGGAGGGAATTCTTCATCATCTTCATCAACCTTCAAGACTCCATAACTTGTTCTTCAACTCAAGTGCTCTCAAATAGGTAAAGACTTTGGCTTTGTTCGGTTAAATCCTTCCTAGAATTTAAGTTTAAGCTAAGAATTCTTGGGAATATTGTTGTTATGGTGATTTTGTTTAGGATCTTCGGTGAAAGGTTTGAAGGAGGAGATCACCATCCTTCTACGGTACGGTTTAAAAATCTTCTTGTGAGGTAAGGAATTCCCTTAAGTTGGAATTAGTCACTTGAAGTTGGATAATTGATTTTTGTTGAAATATAGTGTTTTTGGAGCTTGGAAATATTTTTGTATACATGTTCATAGCTTGGATATGCTTGTATATGTTGTATTTAAGTCCATATAAGCTTATACTTGTGGAAATAGAGAAAGGAAATCAGGACAGATTTCTGGCAGTGACTTCCGGGAATTTCTGGGAAAAATCGGTAAAGTATTTTGATCCAATTTTTTTTAGACATGTAGTTCTATAAGTCTAGAAGCTGCATATAAAATTTCATAATTTTTGGAGTAGTATAAGTATGGTTTCCGGAAGTCTTCCTAAAACTGGTCCAGAGAAGGAAAGTTGCTGGACAGCCCACTGCCAAGGGCAAAAATGTAATTTTCTGTGCAAATTCGTGAACCTAGGTGACCAAAACTTTTTATGAACATTAAGTACTATGAGTTAGGGTTCTACCATAAAAATTTCATAATTTTTGGAGTAGTATAAGTATGGTTTTCGGAATTATTTTCCAAAACTGGTCCAGAGAGGAGAAAAATCCGGACAGCACACTGCCAAGGGCAAAAATGTAATTTTCTGTGCAAATTCGTGAACCTAGGTGACCAAAACTTTTTATGAACATTAAGTACTATGAGTTAGGGTTCTACCATAAAAAGTTCATAATTTTTGGAGTAGTATAAGTATGGTTTTCGGAATTATTTTCCAAAACTGGTCCAGAGAGGAGAAAAATCCGGACAGCACACTGCCAAGGGCAAAAATGTAATTTTCTGTGCAAATTCGTGAACCTAGGTGACCAAAACTTTTTATGAACATTAAGTACTATGAGTTAGGGTTCTACCATAAAA
>CP025656.1:4598578-4627614 GCA_003576665.1 Ipomoea trifida
GACATTAGCCTTAGTTAGTTCTGAGTAGACTTTGTTTTGATGGCCTGTGAGCCTTGAGATCTTTTGATACTCTTGTTCTGTACTTTGAGTATGTTCCTTTGGATTTTTATGGATGTTGATTGAGGATTTGCTTTGAGACTTTATGATATGACAGCTCGTTCGTTTCTTGTTTAGCCTGTGCATCTAGGCTTTGTTAATACCTAGATGTGGCATGACGCCCTTAAGTTTTAAATTCGCTTCCGCTATGCTTGGTTTGTTGGTTGAGATTGGCAGCTTTTATGTTGAGTTTTAGCTATCTCAGCCTATGTGAGGTTGGGGTGTCACAGCCCGGCCCGTCGTTGCCGTCGATGGAGCCAGAACCCACCACCACACTCTGCTTCGTCCGCCGCTGCTTTGTTGTCCTGCCGGTCGTTCGATAATCCACCATCTTTGAGGAATGACGGAGACGAGGGGAACTGCTCGGACCGGTGAAGCTGCTACGATGGCCGGTTAAGTTGCCGAGTACGGGAGAGGAGAGAGAGAGTTCCCGGAGTTGTTGCTGAAGCTCGCCATCTCTTTGCCGATCGAGAGAGACGAGAAGAATGAGAGAAATCGAGAGGGGAAATGTTGGCTGCTGATGGCTTTTGCTAGGTTACCAAAAGGGGAAAGTGGGTTAAGCTACAAATGGTAAGTGGGTTAAGTAACATTTGGGCTCCTATAACTTGGGCTCTTAGACTAATCATAGTCTTATAAAATAAATTATAATTATGGGCTTGGTATGGTCTTAATTTAATATGATTTATATGGGCTCAAGGATAATTCATATGTTATGGTATGCATGTGTATATATATTAATAGGAATAATGGGCTATGGCCCCTTTATAACAATAATTCACATATATATACAAGTATGTAGTCTCAAGCCCATAGGAAGATAATAATGCTAATAATTATTTAAATAATTATTTAATAAGAAAATAACCCCTTATCATATTCAAGAGAGTAGTAGAAATTTTCGGGGTGTTACAGTATGATTCATACTAGGAACTGTAGTAGTAGTACTCAAATGATAGTGTAGTGATTATGAAAAGTAACTGCACTATCTATGAACTGAAATTGAATAGCATGCCTACTATATGTTGTAAGGTTCCTAAAAGTAACTATAGTTGTAGTCAAATGACAGTGAAGTGATTATAAAAAGTAACTACAGTGCTTGTGAACTGAAACTGACCAGCATGCCTACTATATGTTGTATGATTCCTAATAGGAATTATAGTTGTAATAAACTGATACTGAAGTGTTTGTGAAAAGAAACTGCAGTTTATATAAACTGAAACTGAACAGCATGCCTCACAAATTATATATTTGAACAATTAAACTGCAATTTGATTGCTGAACCTGATGATGATGACCACTCTGAGGAAGTGGTGGCTGAAAGGACCCGGAGATTTAAAAATCTACCATTGAATCTGAGATCACCTTTTTGGACTAAGAATGATGAAAATTTGAAGAAAGTGGGACCGAAAGAAAAGCTGATATCTGATTATGCCTTCCTTGACCCAACAAAAGAACAACCATTGACGTATGAACCACACTCATCTTATATTATATTATCTCCATACTTTTGCCTAACTAACTTAAATATTTATACATGCTCTTTTTGCAGTGAAGAACTGTTTGAATATGCTGGATACTACTTGAATAGAGACACATTCAAATCTATGAGAGCCGGAGAGCTAGAAAGTGTTCTTGTAGATGTTTGGTGTCTAAGACTAAATCAGCTGGATCTCAACAGAGGGGTTGATAAGTCCAAACGAATATTCTTCTCAACCCAAGCTTTTGTAAGCAACAAAACTTTTTACATTATGCTTGATTTTTATTTTATTTTATTTTATTTTATTTTTTGTTATGCTTGATTTTTATAATTAACATCCTATAACATAAAATAATTTCTTTACAACTCCAACTAGACAGCCCATCAAATTGGGGGAGGGATGATAATCCAAAACACAGCTCCAACCAGATAGACTTTGAGCAGTGCTTAGACACTGAAATAAACAATGTTAGAAAGTTGGACATAAGTGATGCTCAGCTGGTAAATAATGTTTTATGCAAAAAAATATTGTATTTAGGATTAAACAAACTACTAATCTTTTATTAATTGTTAACATATATTCTTTAGCATATACCGACATCATCACTTCTACATAATGTGCTACAATTTCACAACGTCAATGCTTGAAATCATTGACAACAGGTCCCTTCCAAAAGGAATGAAAATTCAACAAAAGTATTGTGACAGTTCAAAAGTCCTAGTAAGTACTCTAATTACCTACTTCATTATAAAGATATACAGGAATATCATGATGCCCGTGAATAAACACAAGGCAGATGTCATAAAGAATGCCGAAGAATACTTTGTTTGAAAAAAGCTATGACTGTGAATTTAAATGTAAGGATAAATGCACCACCTAACAATGTTTTGATCTAGTTGTTTTAGAAGCCAAGGTAGCATTAGACTACATTTGTTATGCAGGTTTTAATCGTCATGGTTTTTGCTAAAAATACTCTTATGTTTTTTACTTATCATGTTAGTATATATCAATGGAATATAATTCCTGAAATGCTACATTTCCATTCACAAATACTTTAGTTTAATTTGATAAAGTGTTGTATATTCTTATATGCGATTCATTATGAAACGAGTTAATTCCAGCAATGGTCCTCCGACTATGTTGATTTTCTAAAATTAGTCCCCGACTTTTAATTTGGACAATTTAAGTCCCTTGACTTTCAAATTCTTTTCAATGTTGGTCCTTTAGTCAAATTTTGGTTAAGTTGAGGTCAAATGAAGGGGTAAAATTGTTCGTTCACCTATATAGTGTATTATTACTCATATTTCTCCTGTCCTATACGCTATATATATGAATATAATCTCAGTCGAAGAGACTTCGACTGAGATTATGGCTTCGATTGAGACTTCGACTGAGATTATATTCATATATACAACGTATAGGACATGAGAAATACGAGTAATAATACACTAAACATGTGAACGGACAATTTTACCCCTTCATTTGACCTCAACTTAACCAAAATTTGACGAAAGGACCAACATTGGAAAGAGTTTGAAAGTCAAGGGACCTAAAATGTCCAAATTAAAAGTCAGGGACTAATTTTGGAAAATCAACATAGTCGGAGGACCATTACTGGAATTAACTCTTATGAAACTGTAATATATTAAAAAAGGAACTGCAACTTGTATAAAAAGAAACTATAGTATTCATCAACTGATACTATAGTGTATGTATGAGAAGAGGTCGGAGGAGGATACTATAGTGTATGCACTAAGAAACTATAATATAATGTATTCAAACAGAAATTGTAGTGTTTGGTAAAGGAAACTGATATATATTCAAAAAGAATATGAATTCATGAGTAATTCGAATGAGTAATTCCATCTGACACTGTAATATGTACAAAGTGAAACTGCAGTGTTCATGAAAAGAAATTGTATTGTCAAACAACTGATACTATATACTATATACCAACTGTGGTATCAATTCTAGAACCCTAAATTCTAAACACTAAAGCCTAACCCCTAAAGGCTAAACCATAAACACTAAACCCTGAACCTTAAATTTTAAACCCTAAACACTAAATGCTAAACCCTATTTATGTTGGAAAGTTGTCGATAGGACGGGGCATGGTGATAGTTAACAGGCAAGTTGCTTGGTTGCATAGTATATTGTGCCTAGTACTATTTTGGTTTGTTTGGCTACGATTAATAGCTTCTATCTCCTAGATAGTCCTGAAAACAATAGTTGTGCTATCAAAATGTTGGTATAATGGCGCATGAAGACTTTTCATGATCTAGTTGGTGGCTGCTCATTCATGCAGAGTGATGCGGGAGTTAAACTTATTCTAGTTTTATATCCTCTTACACTTTGTAGTTTAGCTATAGTTAGCCTTTCTTTTTTAGCATTATGCCTTTTTATATAAATCTTTCTATCTTTTTAGGCATTGATTATGTGTGGTCTTAAACCCTAAAGTTTTGAATTTTTTTTAAAACCCTAAACCCTAAGCACTAAAGGGTAAACCCTAAACCCCAATAATTAGGTCTTCCCCAATAATGGGGTTTTACACAAGTTTTAAGAAAAAGGTGATGAGTTGGAAGAGTAATAAAGAGGAGAGAGAAGGTTTTGGCATCTCCTGCAAGGCATGGGATTTTATCAAAGTTGTGGGGCCCATTTTTATTTAATGAAGCTTTTCTTGGGTGCGTTGCGCACCCAGAGTGCGCGTGCACTGCACGCGCCCTGGGCGCGTAAATACCAATATTTTTTTTTATTTTCCTTTTCAGTTTTATATTTTGGTTTTTCTTTTTCATTTTTTCTCTTCATCCCACTTTCTCTCTCCTAATCACACTTACAAAACTCCTCAAAACCACACCAAAATTTATACTATTAGGGATATCTAGTTGGAAATAAAAGCCGAACCCAAACTAAATATAAAAAGAAAACAAAAAGGCTCACTTCAGGTATCCACAATAATGCCAACAGTCCCCGCCAAAAAGCTCAAAAATTCCGCCATTTCCACAAATAGCTATGTGCTATCACGTTAGAGGCAGCAGCTCCAATTGATCGATCAGTAGACACCAATAATTAGGTCTTCCCCAATAATGGGGTTTTACACAAGTTTTAAGAAAAAGGTGATGAGTTGGAAGAGTAATAAAGAGGAGAGAGAAGGTTTCGGCATCTCATGCAAGGCATGGGATTTTATCAAAGTTGTGGGGCCCATTTTTATTTAATGAAGCTTTTCTTGGGTGCGTTGCGCGCAAGTTGCACACCCAGAGTGCGCGTGCACTGCACGCGCCCCTGGGCGCGTAAATACCAATATTTTTTTTTATTTTCCTTTTCAGTTTTATATTTTGGTTTTTCTTTTTTCTTTTTTTTTTCTTCATCCCACTTTCTCTCTTCTAATAATACTTACAAAACTCCTCAAAACCCACACCAAAATTTATACTATTAGGGAAGGCCTTAGGGTTTTGACGAAGAGTAAAGCTGCAAACTTTAGAGAGAGAAAGGGATAAAGAGAGAGACAGATAATGGTCTTTGCTTGGTTGAAGCCGACAGTATTTTCATTTGTTCTCGCTCTAAAATTGTGTGTATATATATTCGGTTTTTTAATTAATTAATTAATATACCTCGCCTTTTTTCCTATTTCCTTTTTCCTTTTTTGGTCCACACTCCACATTTTTAGCAAATATTTTATATTATTTTTAGATAAAAACTTAGAGCAACCTTATCAGTGAAGTTATTTCGTGATTTTTGAGAAGTTTTTGTATGTGTGATTATGAAAAAGAATATGGGAGGAGAGAAAAAAGAGAGAAAAAGAAAAAAGAAATCAAAAGCAAATTCTGACAATTTAAACAAAAAACGGAAAAGTAATATTGAAGATAGTGCAGTCGCCAAAAAAGAGAAAAAGAATAAAGAAATTAAAAGCAAATTCTTGCAATTTAAAAAAAAAAAAAAACGGAAATGTAATAGAACAGTTAGAGTGGCCGCCACACGCAACGCGCACTTCAGGCATTGTTTTTTTTTTCTTCCCATTTTCTGGCATGAACCAATTTTTTGCAGGAGATTTCTTTCTTCTCATTTTGGCCTCCACATCAATTCACTTTTACAACACCAAGTTTATACACTGACATAAACCCCAAAATATTTGTTGGTGTGAATGCTCTTAATGCATTAAATCACGAATAAGATTGTCAGTAACACCCAAAAAAATGCGGGAAAATCAACGTATGGGCTCCACAAGGGTCCCAGAAAATGCGGAAAATCAATGTATGGGCTCCACAAGAAGTCCCACTAAATGCGGAAAAATCAATGTATGGGTTCCACAAGGAGTCCCAGAAAATGCGGAAAAATCAATGTATGGGCTCCACAAGGAGTCCCAGAAAATGCGGGAAAATCAATGTATGGGCTCCACAAGGAGTCCCCAGAAAATGTGGAAAAATCACTGTATGGGCTCCACATGGAGTTCGCCACATTCAGTGTACCACTAAAAAATGTTGTTGTTTGGCTCAGTTGGTCATTTGTTCACAAGGGTGAAGTTTAGGAAAAAAGACCAGAGGTGAGTGTCACAAGCGGTTGTGCAGGAGTAAACTTCGCAATAAGCAAATGTCTCATCTAAGTTATCATAATTTACATCTTCCCAGATGCTCTATTAGGCCGGGGCGTGTGGAGGTTGTTGGGGTTAGGATTCACCATTTTGGGAAGAAAAATGTGATTGTTAGAGTTTGATAATGTGTCATTATCTATAATTTATTATCGAATAACTAATTGAGTTGTGCTAAAAGCCTTGCGATCGAGCGGCATATCTGTGACTTCTCAAATAAGAAGTTCAAACTCCGGTGAGAGTGTGAAACATTGACTCTTTATGCTTTAGTAGGTCACTGAACTATTTGTAAAAAAAAAATAGTTAAAATAATTAAATATCTAATCAATTAAAATGGCATATTTTCTTCTCAAAAAATGGCATGTTTTGTTTAAATTTATATCGTACAATTATGGGAAATAATTATATAATTCACTGAGTATTTATTAATAATATCATCATTTCAATTATTTATTTAAAAAGAAGTAAATAAAATTAAGGGGATGGGTTTCAAAATAAAAATAAAAAATAAAATTAAGGGGATTGGATTCAACGCGAAGGAGGTGAGCGTGGGCGTGAGAGGTGGGGTAGGTGTGCAGTGCGCACAGAGGCGCAGGTGTCCCGAAATGCCAACAGTTTCCTATCCTATGTCCACGCGCGCAACTACGAACACAAAGCAGAGCGTATAGGGAATTGTAATTAAGTATGGGGTAATTAATTAATTAATTAATTAATTAATTAATTAATTAATTAATAGAGTTAGGCTCTCTCTGCCTGCTTTTCATGGATGGATATGATGAGTGGGGGCGGGTGTTTTTACGGTAATGCCACTGGTGTGAGGTTTAATTCCATGTGAATCCCTTTTATTTCCTGGGCCTGATTTTTGCTCATGCTTTTTCACAGTGTGACCCCGTGTATAGAGTCGTACTCTGACCACTGTATCAATTTTCTCCGCTTCAAATTATTGTACTCTTCCACCAGTAGTTATACCATGGACCATGGTACACAATGCATTGTGGACCATGCACCATGACTGATACTGCAGTTGTGTTGAACGGATACTGCAGTTGTGTTGAACTGATATTGCAGTTGTGTTGAAAGGGAGTTGTAGTTATGCGGAACAGAGTCTGTTTCATCCGTCTGGGATTGCAGTTGTGTTGAACTGATACTGCAGTTGTGTTGAACGGATAATGAAGTTGTGTTAAACTGATACTGCAGTGTGTTGAACGGATAAAACAACCTCTAGTCCGCGCAACTGCAGTTTCCTTTCAACACAACTGCAGTATCCGTTCAACACAATTACAATATCAACCATGACCATGGTCTACAATGCATTATGGACCATGGTTCACAGTATAATTTGCGCTCTTCCACTCCACATCTTGGCTCAACCGCCCAAGCAAGATGTCTATTTTTATTTATGGCATCCATTATAGAGGTTTTTCTAAAGGTTTTTAAAATAGTAAAAAATAGGGTGAAAGAAAGAGAAAGGCAAGAAAAAATAAAAAAAAATGTTCACCTGTAAAAATAAGTTTTTAGAATAATGCAATGACAGAGAAAACTATCACTAATGTGCACATTGGGTGCACAGCAACCGTCCACCGACCACTGAAAATTATTAGAATATTATATTTTTTTCTCGATTATAACTATCTTCAACAATACTCATCTTTAGTACTACTTTTATCTTAAGTTGAAAATACTCATTTTAATTATACTGAAAATAATCATTTTATTTTATATTAATTATTAATATTTAAAAAATTTACTAAGTATTTACTTAATTATTTTAATTATCATGTTGGAAATTAATTTAATTATGCAAATCGCGCATTATAAGTGTGAATTAAGTTTTTTTTTTTTTTTTTGTGTGCCATATGGTTTTCACCGTCGAACATAGTGACATAGTGAATGAAGGTTGGTACCCTTTATTTATGTCCATTTTTCTGTTACGTTTTTTTTTTTCATACATTGTGGTATAAGAGTTGTACTATACAATTTATTGGACAAAAATACATCATACCATTATAACTTCTGTTATCTTTTCCCATTATTATTACCAAGCACTAGTAAATTACCCATGCGATGCACGGATAATATTTTTATATTAAATATTTAAATAATAAAATTAAATGTTAAATTATAAATAAACAAACAAACAAATAGATAAATATATAAAAATGAAACAACAAAAATATATATTATGATTCAATTAGTTCATATCAAAACAAACAAATAGATAAATATATAAAAATGAAACAGTTGGGGTGAGAACTTTATGAGGCATGAGCAATGATATGAGCAAAAATCACACTTTATGAACAGAAAAAATTAGTAATTATATTACTACACAGTTAAGATCAGGGTAAACAACTAACAGTGTACTCTTTTATATAACAAATATAAATTCAAAAACTAAAAATAATAAAGAAAGACAGAAGAATTGAGAATCCAGATCAAAGCCTAAAAAAAGAAACAACAAAATATATATATTATGATTCAATTAGTTTATATCAAAATAAACAAATAGATAAATATATAAAAATGAAACAATTGGGTGGGAACTTCATGAATTATGATCAGATTGAAGCGATAAAAACATAAGAAATGGAAATATATATATATATATATATATATATATATATATATATATATATATATATATATATATATATATATATATATATATCTACATCTTCCAACACAAATTCTAAGGTTTCTCCTCGGTTGTTCTTGACTTCGTAAAGACGAATCAATCGTACTTTGATTGCCCACGCAGTACTGAAGGCGTTTATCTTATTTATAGTAAAATAAAAATATGGGTCATTGTATGTAGATTTTTTTTGTGTATGAAGCTAAAGTGGTAAGATGGAGTGAACGAAAGATGTGAAATTGGTTGCATGGTTGCATGATTTATATAGTGGTATGAGAATTTATTAGATAGAAATTTATTTGGAAAACTTTAAAAATAATTGATTAATACTACCTCCGTCCCAAAATGGTTGTCTGGTTCGTTTAAGAGGCTTGACTGAAGCAATTTTTAATCCAATTTTTCATAATATTAAATTAGCATTAATATATAAATTTATATATTTAGAAACTACATTAAAAGTACTATTAAACACAAAAAATTAAATTTAAAAATAATAAAAATTACTAAAGAAAATAAGCAAAGAAGAAAGAGTTGGTTTGACCAATGAATAGTAAATAGAACAGGTAAAATGGGACAGAGGAGTAATAATTATTGATTGATTAATATCAATAATAATCACTCTTGTTATTATCCAATTATTATTATTATTATTATTATTAGTATTTTCGCCTGTGCGTTGCACATAATGAATTTTCTATAATACGTTAAAAATATTTAGATCGATATACAATTATGTAAATTACAATATCGAATATTATATAGTGCAATTGAAGAATTGAGTTTCACCGATTATGTTTTTTGATGTTATTATTGCTTGAATTTTAGCAAATAATTGTCCAATTAATAGTCAATGTGTATATATATGCATCCGGTACTGAACCTTTAGACATTTTATATATCAATATTTATGATTTGTATTAATTGAGCTAATTATCTCGTTGTCCAGAAACTCAGTTATAGAAATTATTTATACGGATGATATATTTTCTATGTAAATATATAACAATTTTGTCATCTTTGTATAAAAGAAAACATAATAGTATATCAACGTAACTGTTTGAATTGCACATTATTGAAAATCTTTTTGTATACGACATTGGTAGTATATTATATATTATTATTGTAAATTTTATACTTATTTTACATCACTAATGAAGTAAATTATCTAGAATTATAGTTTTTAGTGCTTTATTTTAGAATTATTGGAGTAAAATATCAGAACCTTAGTACTTCATGGATTATAAGATATTTCTAAAGCAAGTATGTATAGATTAGCTCTGTTTTTTTAAGTGTATAGATTAACTTTATTTCATGAATGTTTGATTTATGGCATGTTTTATTTGTTGTGTATTTTTGCCTAACAGTTGGATTGTATAATGTGTTAAGAGCTATAATTCTACATAAACATGTCAAATTTTGGCTCTTTAGGTTATACTTTATTTATCCTTAGGGTTTTATCTGTGTAATTAATTTGGTTAATTTTTTAACGTGTTATAGTTAGACTTCTTAGAGTAAAATAATGATGTTTGCAAATAATATGGTAATCGGATGAAAACTGTATAGCTTGGAATAAAAAAAAAATCGACATTGGATAAGCTAATTTATTTAGTAAAATTTTAAAAATACATTTAATTTTTTTTTAAATTGTAAACATAGAGTTCTAAAATTATGAACATGGACCGCAAGGTGGACCCGGGTCCATAGCATAATTTACCCACCTCTACCATGATCGTTCCCCCCTCTCACTCAATCCGAAAATCAATTTCGCTCCTCTCTCAATTTACCTGTGCGATGCATAAATAATTTTTTTTATTATACAATTAGATAATAAAATAAAAAATTAAATTATAAACAATTTTAATATTTGAAAGTGTACCTTTATCTACAAATAATAAGATTAATGCAAAAAGTATCACTCAATTAATTGAATAATATATATGACTCGTTTGTCTGCAATTATCTTGAAAAAATCTATGTGTAATTATATTATTACTAAAATAAATATGGTTAAAAAGGAAATAATTTAATTGTAATTATTATAAACTAAATACAACAACCCATGTTTAGCTTAAGTACTATAATAATTATTAAGCAATTACTATTAGGTAATTATACTTTTATACCGTAAGTATATTTCTTTTCACCATATCGCATTTACTTTTTTACTCGTCCTCCATATCTAAATGAATTAATTTAAATTATTATAAAAATAAATTCAACGATCCATGTTAAATTGTAATTATACTAACATTCATGTATTTATTAACGTAATTAGCATAATAATTATTAGTCAATTATACTAACATCTATGCAATTAATTCCTTAACTACCATAATAATTATCAAATAATTAAATTAATATTGTACAATTAATTGCATAGTAATTATACAAAAGAATATGAATGATTGTTTATTTTGTTCTCATAAAATTGTAATTATATATATATATATATATATATATATATATATATATATATATATATATATATATATATATATATTATATATATATAATTTAAATTATACTATCATTATGGTAATTATTAATATAATTACCATAACAAATATTAGTCAATTAAGCTAATTTTGTGTAATTATGTTTGCAAAAAAAATATTGTGTAATTATAATTTTATTCTTTAATTATATAAATATATAGAGAGACAGTAGTATAAAATTAGCATAATAATTACACAGAAAAATAGAAATAATAATTTATTTTGTACGTTCTTATAATATTATACTTAAGTATATATAAATAAATAAATAAATAATAAATAAATATATATATATATATATATATATATATATATATATATATATATATATATATATATATATATATATATATATATATATATATAAACCATAAAAGTATGATAATAATTAAATAGAAAATAAGAATATAATAATATGTGCAATAATATTATACATTAAATATAAAGTAAGTATATTATGAAATTATGCTAATAGATAATTAATATTTAGATACATTAACTTTGGCAGTTATTATAAAAAATTAATTTCTAATAACTGTTGAAATTAATGTATTTAAATATTAATTATCTATTAGTAAAATTGCCTAATATACTTATTTTATATTTAAGGTATAATATTATTAGTACAAAATAAATTATATACCTATTCTTCCATTTAATTATTATGATATTTTATGGTTATACACACACACACACACACACACACATTTTTAACTCTATATTATTTATTAGTATAATTTGTGTATATACTTTAGGAAAATATTCATAATTAAAAATAAAAAGATGATATAATTTAAAAGTAAATTATTAATTAGATTGCCTAATATAATTTCTTACTAATTGATTACAATGCTACTATATTCATATATTTTAAGTCTTTTTATTACTAAGCTAAATACATATCCATAATAATTAAGATAATCCTTAGTCACATTGTACTAAAAGTATTACTTTAAATTTTATAAATAAGAAATAATATTATTAAATTGAAATAATTAAAAATAATGTGTCTATGTACAAAAGATTTTATAATTGACTTAATTATTAAGTATTAGTTTTTATTGCCTAGCTAATACAAATTGACAATTATTAAACATTATTTATGATATTTATTGTGTCCCTTGTAATATTAAAATTATTAGGTAGAATTTTTATAATTAAGATATAATTAAGATTGTAACCCTCGTTTTTACGACAAAGTTAAGATTCGAGAATAGCGATATAATTTTTTTAGGCTATGACATTTTAAGAGAAGACTGTTCGTGCTCGAAATAACTTTTTTTTTTTTGGATTAGTTATCGATAAGCTGCGAACTACGTACGGTCACGAACCGAGAAATTTTAAGGATATAGATTCAGTTCGAATAGTTTACAAGGAAAATTGGCGGGACATCAAATCATTTTCCACAACCTGACATAAATTTTACACTTCTTCCCTAAATTTTAGAGTAATGCTCAATTTCACAAAAATCATTATGTATTTGTTTAATTGGTTCATCACGTTAATGCTCACCTCATTTTTTTTTCTCAAAGTCCTCCGGATCATACGAACACATGAGTTGTATATATGGTTTTTGGTAGTTGTTGAAAAGTATTCAATATTTGATATTTTCGAATTTAATCACTTGTAAATCACTACACTAATCATGTTATAATAAAAATTTTATTCATAAAATAAAGTAACAATAGAATGAAACTTTTCATTATTGAATTATATGAAAATATGAGTTTTCATTCATCAATTATACATGTTTTACTTTTTCATTCTTTTAAAAAGTGTGCAAAATGATTTCTTGTCAGTAACACCCAAAAAAATGCGGGAAAATCAACGTATGGGCTCCACAAGGGTCCCAGAAAATGCGGAAAATCAATGTATGGGCTCCACAAGAAGTCCCCACTAAATGCGGAAAAATCAATGTATGGGTTCCACAAGGAGTCCCAGAAAATGCGGAAAAATCAATGTATGGGCTCCACAAGGAGTCCCAGGGAAAATCAATGTATGGGCTCCACAAGGAGTCCCCAGAAAATGTGGAAAAATCACTGTATGGGCTCCACATGGAGTTCGCCACATTCAGTGTACCACTAAAAAATGTTGTTGTTTGGCTCAGTTGGTCATTTGTTCACAAGGGTGAAGTTTAGGAAAAAAGACCAGAGGTGAGTGTCACAAGCGGTTGTGCAGGAGTAAACTTCGCAATAAGCAAATGTCTCATCTAAGTTATCATAATTTACATCTTCCCAGATGCTCTATTAGGCCGGGGCGTGTGGAGGTTGTTGGGGTTAGGATTCACCATTTTGGGAAGAAAAATGTGATTGTTAGAGTTTGATAATGTGTCATTATCTATAATTTATTATCGAATAACTAATTGAGTTGTGCTAAAAGCCTTGCGATCGAGCGGCATATCTGTGACTTCTCAAATAAGAAGTTCAAACTCCGGTGAGAGTGTGAAACATTGACTCTTTATGCTTTAGTAGGTCACTGAACTATTTGTAAAAAAAAATAGTTAAAATAATTAAATATCTAATCAATTAAAATGGCATATTTTCTTCTCAAAAAATGGCATGTTTTGTTTAAATTTATATCGTACAATTATGGAAATAATTATATAATTCACTGAGTATTTATTAATAATATCATCATTTCAATTATTTATTTAAAAGAAGTAAATAAAATTAAGGGGATGGGTTTCAAAATAAAAATAAAAAATAAAATTAAGGGGATTGGATTCAACGCGAAGGAGGTGAGCGTGGGCGTGAGAGGTGGGTAGGTGTGCAGTGCGCACAGAGGCGCAGGTGTCCCGAAATGCCAACAGTTTCCTATCCTATGTCCACGCGCGCAACTACGAACACAAAGCAGAGCGTATAGGGAATTGTAATTAAGTATGGGGTAATTAATTAATTAATTAATTAATTAATTAATTAATTAATAGAGTTAGGCTCTCTCTGCCTGCTTTTCATGGATGGATATGATGAGGGGGGCGGTGTTTTTACGGTAATGCCACTGGTGTGAGGTTTAATTCCATGTGAATCCCTTTTATTTCCTGGGCCTGATTTTTGCTCATGCTTTTTCACAGTGTGACCCCGTGTATAGAGTCGTACTCTGACCACTGTATCAATTTTCTCCGCTTCAAATTATTGTACTCTTCCACCAGTAGTTATACCATGGACCATGGTACACAATGCATTGTGGACCATGCACCATGACTGATACTGCATGTGTGTGTGATGAACTGATACTGCAGTTGTGTAAAGAAAGACAGAAGAATTGAGAATCCAGATCAAAGCCTAAAAAAAGAAACAACAAAAATATATATATTATGATTCAATTAGTTTATATCAAAATAAACAAATAGATAAATATATAAAAATGAAACAATTGGGGTGGGAACTTCATGAATTATGATCAGATTGAAGCGATAAAAACATAAGAAATGGAAATATATATGTATATATATATATATATATATATATATATATATATATATATATATATATCTACATCTTCCAACACAAATTCTAAGGTTTCTCCTCGGTTGTTCTTGACTTCGTAAAGACGAATCAATCGTACTTTGATTGCCCACGCAGTACTGAAGGCGTTTATCTTATTTATAGTAAAATAAAAATATGGGTCATTGTATGTAGATTTTTTTTTGTGTATGAAGCTAAAGTGGTAAGATGGAGTGAACGAAAGATGTGAAATTGGTTGCATGGTTGCATGATTTATATAGTGGTATGAGAATTTATTAGATAGAAATTTATTTGGAAAACTTTAAAAATAATTGATTAATACTACCTCCGTCCCAAAATGGTTGTCTGGTTCGTTTAACGAGGCTTGACTGAAGCAATTTTTAATCCAATTTTTCATAATATTAAATTTAGCATTAATATATAAAATTTATATATTTAGAAACTACATTAAAAGTACTATTAAACACAAAAAATTAAATTTAAAAATAATAAAAAATTACTAAAGAAAATAAGCAAAGAAGAAAGAGTTGGTTTGACCAATGAATAGTAAATAGAACAGGTAAAATGGGACAGAGGGAGTAATAATTATTGATTGATTAATATCAATAATAATCACTCTTGTTATTATCCAATTATTATTATTATTATTATTATTAGTATTTTCGCCTGTGCGTTGCACATAATGAATTTTCTATAATACGTTAAAAATATTTAGATCGATATACAATTATGTAAATTACAATATCGAATATTATATAGTGCAATTGAAGAATTGAGTTTCACCGATTATGTTTTTTGATGTTATTATTGCTTGAATTTTAGCAAATAATTGTCCAATTAATAGTCAATGTGTATATATATGCATCCGGTACTGAACCTTTAGACATTTTATATATCAATATTTATGATTTGTATTAATTGAGCTAATTATCTCGTTGTCCAGAAACTCAGTTATAGAAATTATTTATACGGATGATATATTTTCTATGTAAATATATAACAATTTTGTCATCTTTGTATAAAAAGAAAACATAATAGTATATCAACGTAACTGTTTTGAATTGCACATTATTGAAAATCTTTTTGTATACGACATTGGTAGTATATTATATATTATTATTGTAAATTTTTATACTTATTTTACATCACTAATGAAGTAAATTATCTAGAATTATAGTTTTTAGTGCTTTATTTTAGAATTATTGGAGTAAAATATTCAGAACCTTAGTACTTCATGGATTATAAGATATTTCTAAAGCAAGTATGTATAGATTAGCTCTGTTTTTTTTAAGTGTATAGATTAACTTTATTTCATGAATGTTTGATTTATGGGCATGTTTTATTTGTTGTGTATTTTTGCCTAACAGTTGGATTGTATAATGTGTTAAGAGCTATAATTCTACATAAACATGTCAAATTTTGGCTCTTTAGGTTATACTTTATTTATCCTTAGGGTTTTATCTGTGTAATTAATTTGGTTAATTTTTTTAACGTGTTATAGTTAGACTTCTTAGAGTAAAATAATGATGTTTGCAAATAATATGGTAATCGGATGAAAACTGTATAGCTTGGAATAAAAAAAAAAATCGACATTGGATAAGCTAATTTATTTAGTAAAATTTTAAAAATACATTTAATTTTTTTTTAAATTGTAAACATAGAGTTCTAAAATTATGAACATGGACCCGCAAGGTGGACCCGGGTCCATAGCATAATTTACCCACCTCTACCATGATCGTTCCCCCCTCTCACTCAATCCGAAAAATCAATTTCGCTCCTCTCTCAATTTACCTGTGCGATGCATAAATAATTTTTTTTATTATACAATTAGATAATAAAATAAAAAAATTAAATTATAAACAATTTTAATATTTGAAAGTGTACCTTTATCTACAAATAATAAGATTAATGCAAAAAGTATCACTCAATTAATTGAATAATATATATGACTCGTTTGTCTGCAATTATCTTGAAAAAATCTATGTGTAATTATATTATTACTAAAATAAATATGGTTAAAAAGGAAAATAATTTAATTGTAATTATTATAAAACTAAATACAACAACCCATGTTTAGCTTAAGTACTATAATAATTATTAAGCAATTACTATTAGGTAATTATACTTTTATACCGTAAGTATATTTCTTTTCACCATATCGCATTTACTTTTTTACTCGTCCTCCATATCTAAATGAATTAATTTAAATTATTATAAAAATAAATTCAACGATCCATGTTAAATTGTAATTATACTAACATTCATGTATTTATTAACGTAATTAGCATAATAATTATTAGTCAATTATACTAACATCTATGCAATTAATTCCTTAACTACCATAATAATTATCAAATAATTAAATTAATATTGTACAATTAATTGCATAGTAATTATACAAAAGAATATGAATGATTGTTTATTTTGTTCTCATAAAATTGTAATATATATATATATATATATATATATATATATATATATATATATATATATATATTATATATATATATATATAATATATAATTTAAATTATACTATCATTATGGTAATTATTAATATAATTACCATAACAAATATTAGTCAATTAAGCTAATTTTGTGTAATTATGTTTGCAAAAAAATATTGTGTAATTATAATTTTATTCTTTAATTATATAAATATATAAGAGACAGTAGTATAAAATTAGCATAATAATTACACAGAAAAATAGAAATAATAATTTATTTTGTACGTTCTTATAATATTATAACTTAAGTATATATAATAAATAAATAAATAAATAAATAAATATAATATATATATATATATATATATATATATATATATATATATATATATATATATATATATATATATATATATATATATATAACCATAAAAGTATGATAATAATTAAATAGAAAATAAGAATATAATATATTGTGCAATAATATTATACATTAAATATAAAGTAAGTATATTATGAAATTATGCTAATAGATAATTAATATTTAGATACATTAACTTTGGCAGTTATTATAAAAATTAATTTAATAACTGTTGAAATTAATGTATTTAAATATTAATTATCTATTAGTAAAATTGCCTAATATACTTATTTTATATTTAAGGTATAATATTATTAGTACAAAATAAATTATATACCTATTCTTCCATTTAATTATTATGATATTTTATGGTTATACACACACACACACACACACACACATTTTTAACTCTATATTATTTATTAGTATAATTTGTGTATATACTTTAGGAAAATATTCATAATTAAAAATAAAAAGATGATATAATTTAAAAAGTAAATTATTAATTAGATTGCCTAATATAATTTTCTTACTAATTGATTACAATGCTACTATAATTCATATATTTTAAGTCTTTTTATTACTAAGCTAAATACATATCCATAATAATTAAGATAATCCTTAGTCACATTGTACTAAAAGTATTACTTTAAATTTTTATAAATAAGAAATAATATTATTAAATTGAAATAATTAAAAATAATGTGTCTATTGTACAAAAGATTTTATAATTGACTTAATTATTAAGTATTAGTTTTTATTGCCTAGCTAATACAAATTGACAATTATTAAACATTATTTATGATATTTATTGTGTCCCTTGTAATATTAAAATTATTAGGTAGAATTTTTATAATTAAGATATAATTAAGATTGTAACCCCTCGGTTTTTACGACAAAGTTAAGATTCGAGAATAGCGATATAATTTTTTTTTAGGCTATGACATTTTAAGAGAAGACTGTTCGGTGCTCGAAATAACTTTTTTTTTTTTGGGATTAGTTATCGATAAGCTGCGAACTACGTACCGGTCACGAACCGAGAAATTTTAAGGATATAGATTCAGTTCGAATTTTCTAGAATTGGGATTATTAAGTATCATACGATTAAGCCGGAATTTCTAGTTAGCTCAAGAAAAATTTTAGATGGACTGTAAGGGATAAATTGTTATGGACTCTGAACCTAAATTTAGCGGATTACCGGAAAATTTCCAAAATGGGTGATTTGCGACGGGAATATTTTTACGATAATTTTGGTATTAGAATTTTCCCGAATTAAGTTATAATCCTCCGAACATTCATCTGATTTAAGCATAAACTCGCCAATTAGATTTGAGATCTTGTAAGGACTTCATGGGGTGTTGACATGTGGCAAGAAAATCTAAGTGGGATTGAGCAATTAATGAGGCATTAATGGAAGTATGGCCTAGTTGCACTTGTTACTTGTAGATCAAGAACAAAATCACACCAAGATCACCTATCTCTCTCTCATTTTCGTATAACACCCTTAGAGAAAGAAGAAGAGAAATAATTTTAGTCTTCCATTGTGATCAAGGGGCTCCAAAAATATTTTTCTTACTCAAGGATTAAGTGTAAGTAAGATCCTAAACTTTGTTTGATTTATTCATCTCTAGAACTTAAGTGTTAATGTTTAGTGCATGAAAAATATTGTTATTATGGTGATGCTTTTAGGGGCTTTGGATTCGAGGAAAGATCTAACACTTCTACGGTTCTAGAAATCTTCTATTGAGGTAAGGAATCCCTTAAGTCGGTTCAATCACTTGGAGATAGACAAATGCTAGGAAATTATATGAATTAGAAATTTCATATGAAAACTATGTGCTATGTTATAGATCTAAAAGTTGGCTCAAAAAATCCTTGCTTTGATTTTTGATAAATTTGTTATGCATGTTCATAATTATTTTTTTTTATGCATGTATATATTGTACGAGACCCATAAATGCTTATATTTGTGAAAAAGGTGGAAGATCGGGCTGTCACCACCCCGATCTTGCGGCCCGAAGTGAGCAGAAAACGGACGGACGCGACAGTGGACGCGCGTCCACGCGCGCCCTTTACGATTTGGCGTTTCGGCGCCTCGGCCGAGAGGCTGGACGCCGCACGGACGCGCGCGTCCGCTGCGCGTCCGTGGGCGCCCAGTCTCGGCACAGAGCGCCGAACCAGCGGACGCGGTCCGGACGCGCGTCCGCTGGTGCGGCCAGCCGCGAGTCCGCGCAATGCGGACTCGTTTTCGACTTGTTTGTGACCCAGTTTTTCCCCGATGTTTTTAACCTTAAGTGTTGTGAAATTTTGAAAGCCTACGGGCATCCGGGTGAATATTTTTGAAGACAAATTATTATTTTGGTATTTTACTAACTTGGAAAATATTTGTGCTTTGAAAATTATTATGACTCTATACTTGACTTTCTGTGATGTGATTAACACTAAGTATGTGGGTTTGGGAAATATACTTGAGTAAGTATATTGGTTGTGGAGTCATGTGATAATGAATTAAATGTGGATGTGTTGAGTACCCCACGTGTGGATTAAACGTGGATGTGTTGAGTACCCCACGTGTGAATTAAACGTGGATGTGTTGAGTACCCCACGTGCGAATTAAACGTGGATGTGTTGAGTACCCCACGTGTGAATTAAATGTGGATATGTTGTGTACCCCACGAGTAAATTAAAGGTGGGAGTTGCGTATCCCACGGGTGATGTGTGAGAGCTAACTGTCGGGTGTCCTAATAGTTGTGTGGGCGTTGTGTACCCCACGGGTGAATTAATGACTGTGTTATGTGCCGGAATTACTGAGATAATGTGAAATTGCTTGTTGTTAGAATGCTCGCAGGTCGACTGTGAATGCTGGGTAAAGTTTACCTTACCTTATTGTATTACTATTGTGGTTTCAAAAACCTTTGTTTATTTTCGAGTGACCATGGATATCCTTACTTAGCCGTCGCGCTAACTACACTTCATTGTGTCCTTTATTAGATGCAGTCTAGCGTGGGCCCTGTGGCCGATGAGCTCTAAATAGGATGGGAGTCGAGGTTGAAGATTACTCTATCCTAGAATAGACACCTTTGAAGGATTAGTTCCATAGGTACACCTTTGTATGTTGATGTGGTTGTTTGAGGTTGTAAGTTTAGCCTTAACGTTTGGGTATAGGAAAGATACTTGAGCGTGGCGATAACACCCAGTTTTCTGCTGGTTAGACGCTTCCGCAATGTATTGTAATATTAGGATTTTGTAATAAATCCCAAATGTGAAAATTGGGGTGTTACAAATTGGTATCAGAGCTTAGGATAAGAAATCCTGTTCGGACAGTAGAGCTTGAGACGCTCTGTTACTAAGTGAAAATCGAGAACCTAAGGTTATGAGATCTTGGAGATAGATCGGAGCTTTAGGTTGTGAGATCTTTGCCATGGGCAATAGAGTTTGGTAAGTTCTGTTACATAGTGGAGATCAGAGCTTAGGATTTGAAATCCTTGTTATCGATAATAGAATTGGTGAAACTCTGTTACAAAGTGGAATCTATCGGAGCTTAAAGTTATAAGTCCTTGGAAACAGAGTTTGGTACGCTCTGTTATAAGTTGGTATTAAGGCGGTTCGAATCTTTGGAGGATAGATTAGAACCTAGGCTGTGAAATCTTTGTAAGATGTGACATCTTTGTGACAAGCTTAGGATTTGAGATCATTGTTATCGATGATAGAATTTGGGACGCCCTGTTGCGAGTAAGATTTCACGTTCACTAAAATTATTATTTACCCCATATATATGTATATTCATATATGATATGATATGATATCAAAATTATGTGTTTTGCAAAATTATGCGCATGTGACCACAAGTGCATTACATAATATGTGTATGATTCTCGAATTATCGAAAATGGATTTTTACGGGTCAAACCCGTGTGTTGAGTAAATGCTTGGCTTGGAATTTTAGTATATGTACATTCCTATGAAGAATGATATATTCTTATGGAATAAATTATTGTGGAGAAAAAAAAATGTGTTTTGAGAAATTATATATATTTTTGAAAAAGATATTTATCATGAGGAAATGATATATTTTGGAAATTATATGTACATATTTAGTCTTGGAGGATAATAATACTTGCTGCCGGGGTGAGCCAGAAATCTCACAAACCTTTTTTGGAAAATAGACGAGAATCTAGGGTTGCGGTCCTATTGGTGGAGTATTGTGTTTTTTGGTATCTAATCCTCCTTGACAAATATGTTATTTTGGAAAATGATATCTCTACATGTATTTTGGGAAAATATTTTATGAAGATTATGAGACAAATGATATATATATATATATATATATATATATATATATATATATATATATATATATACGATTTTGGAAAGAATATGATTGTTGAAAACCATAAAACCCAAGCCCATATTTTACGGAGTGAAATGGAACTTACTTGCTTATGCTAATTTTGGGACATACACCCCTTTGTCTTTAGGCTAAATGATTTTGGGAAAATGTGAGTACACGTCTTATGAAATTATTTGATGAGAATACATATTGGTTGCTCTAGTGATTGTTAGTGAAATTATTAGATGTATAGCGATTATGGTAAGTAATGAAATTATGATGTTGAAGAGACTTGGTGATGAGATTATTGGTATATGGATTGTGAAAAGGAAAGTATTGGTATGTGTATATTATGAATATGAAAGTTATGGACATCAGATATGACATTGAATAAGTAATTTTGGGTTATAGATGTAAGATATGATATTTTGAAGGATATGGTTATTTATATATTTTGTCCCAAGGGGTGGTAATACTTGGAGGTTTTGAACTATCCCTTAGGACTGTTATTATTAAGATTATGATTATGATGATGAGAGTTGAGGTCTCTCTATTTGGTTTTGACCACATGTTCATGGACATTAGATATCAAACTTTGTTTTATTAATATCTCATCTCTTATCTCTATATGCATGTATTTATACATATGCATATTAAACTTCTTTTTTTTTTTTTTTGCAAAAATGTATATTAAACATATCTTCCACCATTTTGGCTTCTTGGGCCAATCGGGGTAAAGAAGGGAAAGGATGAAGAAATGTCTACATTTTCTCAAAAAAGAAATGAAGATATGTTTGAATTTGTCTTTTTTTTTTTTTTTTTTATACTGGGCACAAGATCAAGCTTGCAAGTTATGGCAGATATTGGGAAATGACAAGACAATGTGTTGTGGAAGGCGAGGCATTGTGAGGATTATATATATAAATATATATAACTTTTTTTATGTACTGATTTAGATGTGTTATAATTTTACTATAATTAAATATTGTTAATCAAGAAATATTTAGTAATTTATAATATATTATGATCAAAATTTATAATAAAACTTCAAATAGTTTTGATAATTATTGATTCATTATAACTTTACAAACAAATCTTTAATAGTTAGCACGTGACAAAAATATTATAAAATAATATTATAATGATTTGTTGTTATATTTTGTAATTTATATATATATATATATATATATATATATATATATATATTACAAGATAACAAATATCGTACATATTTATAAAATTATTAAAAATCTAAAATTATATGAAATCTTTAAAAGATAATATTTCGCGAGTAAAACTTAAGACAACAATTTGAAATTGAAATCAAATATTTTTGCATGTTTGTAAGTACAAAAATCACTTAAAGCATTTTATGAATTTGAACACTAGACATTAGGTTTCAAGAAAAAAAAAAACTCTAGACTTTATATATAATATAAAATACATAACCCAGTAAAAATTTAGTCATTGTTAATATATATATATATATATATATATATATATATATATATAAATATATATATATGTATGTACTGAAAAATATAAAATATTTAACATTTATGTAAATGTCACTAGTAAACTTTTAACAATTGATCGTAATAGAAAACATTATTACATATCTTTCAAAAAAAAAAGAGAACATTATTTCATTATTCTCTTTCTTTTGTTCTAAATATTATAACAATGTTTCATATATTTAATTATATAACTTTAATCCGTGCATCGCACGGAGAAATATCTAGTTGGAAATAAAAGCCGAACCCAAACTAAATATAAAAAGAAAACAAAAAGGCTCACTTCAGGTATCCACAATAATGCCAACAATCCCCGCCAAAAAGCTCGAAAATTCCGCCATTTCCACAAATAGCTATGTGCTATCATGTTAGAGGTAGCAGCTCCAATTGATCGATCAATAGACACCAATAATTAGGTCTTCCCCAATAATGGTGTTTTACACAAGTTTTAAGAAAAGGTGATGAGTTGGAAGAGTAATAAAGAGGAGAGAGAAGATTTTGGCATCTCCTGCAAGGCATGGGATTTTATCAGAGTTGTGGGGCCCATTTTTATTTAATGAAGCTTTTCTTGGGTGCGTTGCGCGCAAGTTGCGCACCCAGAGTGCACGTGCACTGCACGCGCCCCTGGGCGCGTAAATACCAATATTTTTTTATTATCCTTTTTCATTTTTATATTTTGGTTTTTCTTTTTCTTTTTTTTTCTTCATCCCACTTTCTCTCTCCTAATCACACTTACAAAACTTCTCAAAACCCACACCAGAATTTATACTATTAGGGAAGGCCTTAGGGTTTTGACGAAGAGTAAAGCTGCAAACTTTAGAGAGAGAAAGGGAGAAAGAGAGAGACAGGTAATGGTCTTTGCCTGGTTGAAGCCGACAGTATTTTCATTGGTTCTCGCTCTAAAATTGTTTGTGTATATATTCGGTTTTTAATTAATTAATTAATATACCTCGCCTTTTTTCCTATTTCCTTTTACCTTTTTTGGTCCACACTCCACATTTTTAGCAAATATTTTATATTATTTTTAGATAAAAACTTAGAGCAACCTTATCAGTGAAGTTATTTCGTAATTTTTGTGGAGTTTTTGTAAGTATGATTATGAAAGAGAATATGGGAGGAAAGAAAAAAGAGAGAAAAAGAAAAACAAAATCAAAAGCAAATTCTGACAATTTAAACAAAAACGGAAAAGTAATATTAAAGACAGTGTAGTAGCCAAAAAAGAAAAAAAGAATAAAGAAATTAAAAGCAAATTCTGGCAATTTAAAAAAAAAAAACGGAAATGTAATATAACAGTTAGAGTGGCCGCCAATTGGCGGCCACTCTGACTTACCCCGCACGCAACGCGCACTTCAGGCGTTGTTTTTTTTTTCTTGCCATTTTCTGACATGAACCAATTTTTTGCAGGAGATTTCTTTCTTCTCATTTTGGCCTCCACGTCAATTCACTTTTACAACACCAAGTTTATACACCAAGTTGATTTTATGAATAAATATATATATGGATAATTAATAAAATAATAAATTAATAAAATAAATAATTTTACTAAAATGCCACTAAGTTAGGGAGGGAAAATTTGGGAGGAGGATATTGTTTTTATATATAGTATAGAAGTATAGATTTACCTCCATACTACTCCGTATCATTTTGTAATCTCCATATACGTATAAAATATATTTTTCTTAATGTTTAAACGATAATTAATATGAGATAATACGTTGGAAGCTTGCAACTTTAGTTTTAGCAGAATGATCTATTTAAATAATGAAATGTTATGCTATTACATTTCAAAATAATATTATTCTATCATAATAATACAAAATTATCATTTCAAAATATATTCTAATCTATACGTGTAAAATATATGAAAATATATTATAATACTATAATATTATAATATTATGGAGGTTACAAAATAATAGTATGGATGTTACAAAATAATATTATAATATTACAATTATAATTATAATATAGTAATATAAAATAATATATTTTATGCATATAGATTAGAATATTTTTTTCCTAATTTTTAAAATATAATTAACATGTATGAAGGGTAGATAATGCAATGTATTATAACACTTTAACAGAAATAATTCAAGTGAATGAATTCAACTTGAATTGCACAGCGGAAATAACGATACGGTAAAGTGCTATAAGTAAATCAAACGATGAGATAATCTACATGCAATACGTTAGAAACACTTAGAATTTATCAAATAATAAGTGTATGAAGTTTGGTGCACATGCATACGTGGGATCATGCAAACCCAGATGTGTAAATTGAATTACACGTATGAAGTGGGTTGTGAAATATGTAGCAAGATAAAAGATGTGTCAGGATAAGAATATATCTTGCATGTAAAAGTGCTTTCACACAAACCTAGATGATAAGATAAATATGCAATGAATAGTAAAAGAGTTAGCTCAGATCAGTTTGCAAAAAGTAAAGCTACTGCAAGTAAAGTAAAGAGACAGAGAGATTTATAGTGGTTCGGAGATGGTGTAATTCTCCTACTCCACTTCTTCCTCAAACTCCAAGGAAGGTTTCCACTATCTTCAATCACCCAGATACAATAGTGAAACTCCAAGTGCTACACAAGCACTTCTCCGAGTGTTTTGCACAAAGCTACACTCCAACACGAACGTCTCGCACAAAGCTACGTTCCCGAGCGTCTCGCACCCAGCTACGCTCCTACAACCAAGTGTCTCGCACAAAGCTACACTTAGTCCTCCCGAGTGTCTCGCACAAAGCTACACTCCCGAGTGTCTCGCACAAAGCTACACTCAATTTTCTACACACAGTAGAAATGGGTTTCACAAAGAAAATATTTTTCTTCTCTCTTCTCAGACTTGTATTTTCACGTTAGTAGCTCAAGAACTTGTGTTTCTCGATTGTATGCTCTTTCACCAGTTGTGTATATGTTTTTCACAAGTTCATATCTTCATCCTCAAGTCTGTCTCATTTTATAACTTGAAAAAGTTATATGCCCGTTGTGAAAATTCAAACTTGAACGTTCACTTGATTTGATAGCTCTTCTACCTTGATCTGTATCATTAAATGTCTTTGGTAGGCTCATGTCAGATGAATTTGAATTTTGTTTGCTTATTTCTTCAAAAGTACGTCTTCCAATAATCTGACAAGTATGGGCCTTGTAAATTGTAGCCTCCAATTTTGACTTCTTGCACCTTCTGGTAGTGTGAACATTTGACTTGTTCACTTTTGATTTTGACAAATCAAACACTTCTTTTCAATAATTCACTCCGTGACTCTTGCTAATTGAGCTATAGATAATTTCCACCTAAAAAATCCTTGACTTTTTCGTAAGTTAAATCAGCTCCAAGTATAAAGTATTTGATTTACATCCTTTGAATTTCTTCTCGCTGGTGCCTTTATTTTCTTTCCAGATTCGGAAGTCATCCTCATCCTAAATTGGATTGAGGTCATCCTGTTTCCTAATTTGGAAGTCGTCCTCATGCTGATTTGGAATTGAGGTCATCCTCATCCTGATTTTCTTTCTATTTCTGGAAAGTCAGCATCTTCTCGATTAATTGATTTGAAGTCTTCCTCTTCTCGATTGAATGTCATCCTTTTCAATTTTGCAATGTCAACGTCATCCTTTTCAATGTCAGCCTCTCAATTTCAATGTCATTCATCTTGATTTCAATTGGTTGAGGTCATCCTGATTTGAGTTGTCAACCTCTGATCTTCCTTAAAATTGATTTGTGAGAGAACTCATTCAAATTTTTGACTTCTTCAATTTTGACTTGTGCTAGTCATCCTCTTCCTTGATAAATTAACTCTTCCAAAAGAATTAATTCGAGGCTTGAACTCGTGACCTTCGCGTCAAAGATAATTCCGGTGCTCAATCATTTTTCCACTTCTTCTATTTTTATTTAGTGGAAGCAAACGACTTACAAGTATAAAATAATTTTATACTCTATTGAAAATTTCAAACCGTCGTTGCTAATTTTGACTAGGCTTTGACTTTGGTCATAAAATGTTGCTAGACTCAAAATAAAATTGGGGGTCTAAAATACATATTTGGTTCATCAAAACAATTACACTATATTCCTAGCAATTATTATTATTATTAAGAATTAAGAATTAATAATTTGCAATTTCCCTTTATTAATAATAATCAATCATGTTATTATTTTAAATCAATTTATCGTTTTTCACCGATTAAGAATTATTACCTTTTTTATAATGTAATAATAATCAATCATGTTATTATTTTAAATTAATTTACTATATTAATAATAATAATCACTCTTGTTATTATCCGATTATATTATTATTATTATTATTATTATTATTATTATTATTATTATTATTATTATTATTATTATTATTATTATTATTTTTAAGAATTAATAATTTGCAATGTGCTTTTATTAATAATAATCAATCCTGTTATTATTTAAATCAAGTTATCATTTTTCACCGATTAAGAATTATTGCCTTTTTTACAATGTACGTTAGCATGAAAATTCTATTTTATTGTATGCAATTTGCCTTTATTAAATCATTGCAATTTGCCTTTATTTATAATAATCACTCCTGTTATTATCCGATTAAGAATTAAGAATTTATAATTTGCCTTTATTAATAATAATCACTCCTAATATTATTTTAAATCAATTTACCGTTTTTCAACAATTAAGAATTATTGCCTAATCAATCCAATTATTATTTTAAATTAATTTACCATTTTTCACCGATTAAGAATTATTGCCTTTTTATAATGTACGTTAGCATGCAATTTCTATTTTATTGTATATAATTTGCCTAATAATTATTGATTATTGATTGATTAATCACTCCTATTATTATCCGATTATATATATTATATTATATTATATTATATTACTAGTTTTACACGCGCATGCGCGAATAGGTTAATGCCCAATGTTTATATTTAAATAAATATTTGAAGGTATATCAATGCAAGATTATATAGGAGAAGTTTATACATAGGTAGTTGAATGTCGAATTTGTTTATTTAAATATGTAACTCAAAGTATATGAATCCAAGATAATATATGAAATTCATTATAATTGTCACTAAAATAAATGTTTGCAACTTTGTAAAATCGATAGTCTAAATACTTGGTCTAAAAATGATAGTCTAAATAAATACTACTTTTGTAACGCCCCGTAAATTCGTTCAAGCCTTTCGAACCGTTAATTAATTCCTTGGGCAATTTGATTAATTTCTAATTGGGCTAATCCTTCCAATTTAATATATATATGCTCTTATATATATATATGTGCCCATGAGCTTGACTTAATTATTATATTCAAGAGCCCAAATTAATTGAATTATTCTTGTAAGGGATTTTATTCAATTTGAGCCCTTACTACTTGTAATTAAATATTCCTACAAGCCCAATATTGATCTTACATTATATGAATATATATATATTAGTCCTAAGACATTTCTATGGGCTTTCTTATATTAATTCTTATATTAATATAAGGGTGATTATTTAGCCCATTTGGCTAGTCTTGAAATATACATATATAATAATTCTTTTGGCCATTATATATAAGTTGAGCCCAATTCCTAATAAAGTCTTACACTTAATATTGTATGTATCCTAGTATATTTATGATGATCAAATAAAAAAGCTTTCA
>CP025656.1:4631636-4668246 GCA_003576665.1 Ipomoea trifida
AAAGGTTCGGATCCACTCTTCCAGAATCACCGGATCCTTTTCGCCTGCGTAGTACGGTGGTTGTCGGCTGGCTATCGCTTTAGCATAATCCATTCTTGGCTGCCCCTGATTTTGGTTTTGAGCTTGCTTAGCTAGCATCAACTCAACCATCCTCTCCATGGCCTGAACCATTCGATCTATCGCAGAGAGGTTATTATCGTTCTCCGCAGGTGCATTCCGTCTTGGTGGCATCTTTGCTGAACGACGATCTTAAGTTAGTATTCAAGGTATAAGAGTCCTCTCGGAATTAGCTAGTTAAGCAGTTAGTATAGCACCTTACTCAAGTCCTATACCGTTCTTCCTAATATTCGCCTTTATCACACCCTCTAAGCGAGGGTCTCAACAAAGTGTACTAACAATCAGCGCGCTACGCTAGCATGCTTACTCACAACAGCTTAAGTAAACGCATGCAAGAAAACACAGATAGTGATCATATTATTTCACGACCAGAATCGTAAGATTCTGCGAGGTAAAAAGCGAAATGCCCCCTTCTTATGCCACCCGGCCTCCATTCCAGCTCTGCTCTGAACTTGTACTCACTGAATCGTAACAATGATGTAGATTGGTCATAACGAACCTAAGCTGACTTTAAAACTTGGATAACTCGAACTAGAGCTGACTCGAACAAAAAGTTTGACTTAGAATTTTGACTCGAAACAGGGCTCTGATACCAACTTGTAACACCCCGGTTCGGCTATGCCGTATCTCCGGAGTAGTTACCGCCACACCCAGACTGAACCCCACTCGAATACAGATAGAGTTCACTCTAAGTGCACAGGCTAACAGACTAAAGACAAGGATCGTGTTTCTTATCGTCAAAATCCAACATAATCTTATATATATGCAGCAAAAGAGTAGCTATACTAGCCACATATATATATATATATATGTAAGAGTTTCTTACAGCCCATCAACAAAGAGTTTGGACTATTCCCGTTCTTACTAGCCATGTTAGTACTATCATGGCTACAACAGATATGTACAAAAAGGTCAGACTTGACTTTTCTCTCGAGGCATAACGGATTAACGAAGGCAGGATACCAAAATGGGTACCACTGATTGAACAGGGATAGGAACGGGATCGGGAGTACAACTGGGACAGAAGCATGAGCCAGAGCTGGAGGATCAGAAGCAGAAGCAGGAGCATACCCACGCTAGACTTCATCTGATAAGGTACACAATGAAGTGTAGTTAGCACGACGGCTAAGTAAGGAAATCCATTGTCACTCAAAGGTAGACAAAGGTTTCGAAAATATAATCATTTGTAAGTTGTAAAATTTACCCACGAGTTATAGCTCTACCTGCAATCAGGTTATCAGTAATAGATAATATAATAGAAGGCGTAAAGCTAACTCAACACGTAAACTTTTCTCATATAAAGGTACCGGCATCATTGCCACTTAAAACACATTTTTCTGTTTTTCAGACAAGTTTGTAAAATATTTCGTTTCCAGTAGTTTCCCTCATTTTAACTCAAAAGGAAGTTCGACAGCACATTTCCGTGCTCAAAATTCGTCACATTTTGGATAGAATTATTTCCTTCTCAAATCGTTACAGAGTAACTCTTTTCTCATCAACCTTCTTAGTTTCTTCTTAGTAAGCGTGAGGCCTTTGGAGCATTCTCATAACTCCCACTCTTGTAACACCCCGAAATTTCCCTACTACTCTTTTGAATATTATAAGGGGGTTATCTTCTTATTAAATAATTATTTAAATAATTATAAGTACAATTATTTCCTATGGGCTTGGATTATATACTCTTGTATATACATAGTTATTGGTGTAATTATTTATAATAGGCTATGGCCCAACACTTCTATAGATATATTTCCTACATAAATAATATTATTGAGCCCACATGAATTATATTTCCTAAGTATTGTATTATAGGCCCATAAGTTATGATTATATATATATATGTATTATAAGCTATGGTTTTGACCCAACTAGCCTAGCCTAAAGAATATAGTCTTCATATTGATCTAGCCCATAAACTACTAATTATAACCTTGACCCAACTACTAATTATAGCCTTAGCCTAGCCCATTTCTTTGTGAAGCTTACCCTAAATAGAATGTGAACATTGCCTTCTACCTCAAGAATACATCCGCACAATGCCACGACCTACCTAGCCTCTCTGTCGCCATTTCCTCCTCCTTGTGACAACCAAACAGCAGCCGTGGCTACGAAGTGCGCCGGCAAAGGCCATGATGAACTCAAGCTGGAGGATTCCTACGGCAGCGATGACGACCGTGGCAAGCTTCCACCTTCCCGTTTCCCCTGCTTCTCCATTTTAACGCCGGAACGAGAACGAACCTCCCCCTACCCTCGGATGCAGCTCGTGGAGCATGAAGATGGACGGCAGCAGCAGAGGGTGGTCTCGGGCTCGTCGACGGCCACCCATGGCGGAGCAGAGCACCGGCGGCCATACTCCTCTCGACGGTAGTGAGTGCGTGGGCGGAGCTGCATGGTGGCGGCATGTTCGACGGCGACGGCAGAGCAACGTCGATGGCGTTCTCCCTTCTTGCGACAAGGCAGCGGCGTCACCTCCTTTGCTCCCAGTGTCGAACGGGCAAGCGGAGCAGCGTCTTGGACCTCTGTTCGTCGGCAACAGCGATCGGGCGAAGCTAGCGGCAAGGTCGACGGTAGGCGATGGATTCCTCTGTTCGCAGCAGCAGCTCCGGCCTCTCATCCTCTCTGTTTCTCGTGGCAACGACAGCAGCTGGCGGTGGAAGCTGACGGAAGTCCCCTTTCCGTTCGGTCAGCAGCGACGGTGGACGAGGGCGGTGTCCTCCTTTCCGCAAGAATGAATGAGCGAGCGTAGCAGCATCATCCTCCGTATGGTGAATGAAGACTCGCAACAACGGATGTTAAGCTTCAGTCGTGGATCACAACACAAGGAACATCGTGGCTCAGTGGGTTGGTGTTGGTCGGTTAGGTGTGAGGGCGCGGGTTCGAACCCAGGGCTGAGCAGTGTGACTGAGGTAATATTTTGGTCTATTAATATTAAGCTTATAGTTTAGTATTGGCCATAGTATTATATCTTAGCTATAGGCTAGTATTATTAGTCATAACCTTGTTATAGTATTAGATTAAGTATGATTCATATGGTTATATTATATTAGCCTTATGCATGGGTTATAGGTTATAAGGGACCGATTAGGATTATTAGTATCCTTGTTATTAATAGTTAGTGACGGTGCTAGAATTATATTAATCTTCAGGTTCGTGGTTATGAACCAAGCTTTGAGTTTGACGTTGCTTTGGATTAGTACGCTCTTGGATTAATTACGCTTCAAAGGTAACCATCCATGTCCATCAAAACTATTTTGTTCCCCTATTCTATATATATTGATCTTGGTGTTGGAAATCCTGAAAATTATTGTTGTATAGCCTATTCCTTGGATGTTTCTTGTTGGATTTCATCTTGATCTTTGTCTTGTGTTGTATGATCAATGATGTTATGGATTTCCTTATTCTTGGACTCTAAATTGGATGAAATGTGAGTGTTTCTGGTCTGATTTTGTATTCTGGAAATTGGATTTGTCATGTCTGCTTTTGGTTCTGGAATCTGGGAATGGGGTTGGCCTTGCGGAAGACCCGAACGGCACAATGTAACCCGCTAGGGCGATCCGCAAGGTGGCGACGGTGGTGTCGGGCGGAGGGGAGTGGCCCGTTGAGGGAGGCCGCCTCCTTCTCGCGGAGGAGACCGGCGGATGACAGTGTTCCGTTGAGTGGTTCCGCTAGTTCACTGGGAGATCCGATTCCAGTAAACTGTTCTCTGTTGTTGTTGTCTGTTGTTGGTCTTTTGTTTCAGATCATTGTTGGATTGTTTTGTTGGGTATTTTACCATGTTATTGGAGTATTTATTCGTGTCATTCATTGAGTATTTGATGCCTTAGTTTGGAGTATTGATTCATGTCTTTGGTTCCCTCTTGTTGGTGTTCTTGATCTATTGATCCTTTGATTCATAATCTGGGAGTTGGTTGGTGTTCATATTTGAGATGAACCCATGTCCTGGTTGGTTGTGTTGGTGTTGGAGTATGGTTGTGATGGTGGACTATTGTGTTACTATTGACTGTGGACTATTGGTTACTATTGACTTCTGACTTTGGACTTCGGTCCCTGTGATTGGGTTGATTACCCCTGTGATTGGGTTCGCTACCCCTGTGATTGGACTGTCGGTCCCTGTGATTGGACTTCGGTCCCTGTGATTGGGCTCATCACCCCTGTTTGACTCGTGACTATTGACTTCTGACTTCTGACTTCTGACTGTGGGTTTGACTTGGTATGATGGTTGGTATGAGGGTTCGGAGGTTGGAGTTGGGATTCTCTCTTGATTGGTATATTCGTGAGTTCCTTTGTTTATTCGGCTGATATCTTGTTATTCTTGGTTACGATTGGTTGGATTCCTTATGATTGTCGTTCAGTTGATATCTTGTTATGGATTCGTCCTATTGTACTCTCGTTATTGGACATTAGCTTTGATTGACTGAGTCTTGGTTTATGATTCGTTCAGCTTATCGTTGTTGAGTATCTGTTTTGAACTATTGAACAGTTCGTTGGTGTTTATATTCTATATGGGTGTGTAAACCTATTTACAACTTATATATATCTATACTTCCTTGCGGGTGTGAGTGGTGGTTACTTAGCAGTCCTTTGCTAATGGTTCCTCGTATGTTTTCCAGGTTTGCCTTAAAGCCTATGCGTGAGCGCGATAGAGATACACCCGTATGAGGAGGCTTAGATAGTGGTTATGTTTTAGATTTATGCTTTGGCCTGTGAGCCGTTTGAGACTTTGTTATACTCTTGACCAATGTTTCGATTAGTGTTGTTTATGGATTGAGGATTCATCTTATTTTATGAATGACAGCTTAGTTTATCCTTATGTTTAGCCTGTGCATCTAGGCTGAGTTTATACCTAGATGTGGCATGACGCCCTTAGGGTTTAATTCGCTTCCGCTATGTTTGGTTTGTTGGTTGAGATGGGCAGCTTTTATGTCAAGTTTTTAGCTATCTCAGCCTGTGTGAGGTTGGGGGTGTCACAACTCTGACCACTTGGATCATCGAACTCGGGTTCAGTGGTCATCACCCGGTCTAACACTGATCCCCTGGACGTAAGGTTCGTTAAAATGATCCCTAGCTGGCCTAGCTAGGTCCATAAAAACAACACCTACCCGGACTTCTGGAGTAACTATACCTTAAGTGTGCACACCCCCATAGGAATACCTCATCCTACGAGTTATATAGTACCCGGCGAATAGACTTCGCCCTGCAGTATGAACTGGTCATACAATATCCACAACGACCACTGGGTCATGGCACTTAAAGCCACCCGTGGGTCAATCAAGGTCCTCCTCAACTCGCTTTAGAAACTAAGGGTTTGAAAACATGATCCTTCCTTCCGATTTTCTTTCTCAAATCATTTCTTTTGGACATATTTCTCATTTGAGTCCAATAGTTGAAATCGGCTATCTCATCAGCCCAAGAAGGATTTTCAAAATACTCTCAGTGCCCTTAGGCCTCTCAATCATCATTTTCTCATTTTTCTCACGTAATGCACTCACTCCTTAAAAGTAGTATTTTCCTCAAAAAAATAAGGTTTTGACAACCTGTTTACCAAAATAGCATACGTTCTTTCGACGTAAGTTTTATAAACATTTTTATTTACTCACAGGCTTTCCAACACAATTCTCCAAGTCACAAGAGTTGTACTTATCTCTTAACAACAATATTTTCTTCTAAGGTAATGCACATAAATTTTTCTCCAAGTCAATAAATATAATGAACACAAATAATAATATTCGAGCCTTTCAAAAATTCGTCCAGTTGCTCGTAGGCCTTCAAAACATCACAATACTCGGGATTAAAAACATCGGGAGAAAGTTTGGTCAAGGACAAGTCGAAAACGAGTCCGCGTCGCGCGGACTCGCGGCTGGCCGCACCAGCGGACGCACGGCGGACGCAGGCGTCCGGACCGCGTCCGCTGGTTCGGCATTTCTCGCCGAAGTCTGGACGCCCACGGACGCGCGTCCGTGCCCGCGTCCAGCCTCTCGGCCAAGGCATCGAACCAAGTTTCGCGCTGGGCGCGCAGTGGACGCACGGTGGGCGCGCGTCCACTGTCGCGTCCACCCCAAATCTGCCAGAAAATTTCTGGCGCAGTCCGAAAGATTGAGCCGGTAAAAATATTCCCGTCGCAAATCACCAATTTTGGGAATTTTCCGATAATCCGCTAAATCTAGGTTCAGAGTCCGTAACAATTTATCCCTTACCGTCCATTTAAAAATTTCCTTGAACTAACTAGAAATTCAGGCTTAATCGTATGATACTTAATAATCCAATTCTAGGAAAATTCGAATCAAATCCATATCCTTATAATTTTCTCGGTTCGTGACCAATACGTAGATCGCAACTTATTATTAACTTGTCTCACTTATAAAAATCCTTCTGAAGTACCGAGAGATCATCTCATAAATATCGTAGCTTATTAGTAAAAAAAAATTCTCTCGATCACCGAGACCTTCTCAAAGTCATAGCTTAAAAAAATATATCTATATTCTCGAACCTTAACTTTATCGAAAAAAAACCGAGGGGTTACAGAAACACATCCACTTCCAACTCTCGCGTGGGGTACAAAACACATCCACGTTTAACTCACGGTGGGTTACGAAACACATCCACCTTTAATTCTCATCACACGACTCCATAACCAATAAACTTACTCAAATATATTTTTCCCAACCCGCATACTTAGGTTAGTATTAGTCACATCACAGAAGTCCAAGCATAGGAGTCATAATAATTTTCAAAATATAGTTATTTTCCACGTTAATATAATACACAAAAATAATATTTGTCAAAATTGTTTCTAACCATTCTTTTTCAGAAAATTTCAGCTTGGCGCAGTCCCAAAGATTGAGCCGGTAGAAATAGTTCCCGAACTCTTTTTCACTTGAAATTTTTATGGTAGAACCCCAACTTATAGTACTTGATGTCCATAAAAAGTTTTGGTCGTTTTGATCCGCGAATAAACCCAGAAAATTCCGTTTTTGCCCTTGGCAGTGTGCTGTCCAGAGTTTTTCTCTCTGGACCAGTTTTGGAGAAAAAATTCAAAAACCATACTTATACTACTCCGATCATTATGAAATTTTATATGCGGGTTCTAGACTTATATAGATCTACATGTCCAAAAAAATTAGGATCAAAATACCTTACCAATTTTTCCCAATAATTTTCGGAAGTCACTGCCAGAGACTAGCTTGATTTTATTTCAATATTTTCACAAGTATAAGTCTATATGGGCATAAATACAACATATACATGCATAAAATAGCTATGAACATGCATAACAAATTTATCAAAAATCAAAGCAAAGATTTTTGAGCCAACTTTTAGATCTATAACATAGCACATACTTTTTTTTTTTGAAATAAATAACTTAATGCATTAAATCTTTGAGAATACAATCAACAAGAAAAGGGGGTGGGCTATCAAACCATTCCCCGCAACCTGGCTCAGAAACGGCCTCCCTAGCCACAAGGTGGGCGGCACGGTTTGCAGATCGCTTAGCAAAACAAAAAACCACATCATTAATCAAAGATGCAGTCTCTCTAACATCATCAATAATAAAGCCAAACTCAGAATTAAAAGAATCCGAACGTAATGCAAAATAAACCAACTGTGAATCCGTTTCAACATCTACGTCTCCCAATCCTGTTCCCTTTAACCAACTCAATGCCTCACGAATACACAGTGCCTCCGCCACCTTGACATCAAATCTGCCAGTGATTCGCATTCCTTTGCAAGCAAGAAACTGTCCAGCATCATCCCTTAGGACCCAACCAAGTCCCATGGCATTATGAACATTGTCAAACCCAACGTCAGTATTAAGTTTAATCCTACCAACATTAGGCCTTCTCCACATTTCCTCATTGCTGCGGTGGCTGCTGCATGTACCATTAATATCCTGTGCCACTTTCCAGCTTGCCCAGAGACAAACACTTGAATTAACCACATTTGCACGTATGTATGGAGCCCCCTTCCAAACACTATCATTTCGACTGCACCAAACACCCCAGCAAATCATAACCACACGGCTCATTTTATCGTTATTAAGGGAAGTTAGCAAACCAAAGAACCATGCAGCAAAATTACCTTGTTCATGCACTAGTGATGGCACCCCAAGGCCCTCCCAAATAGAGACCACCTCCGGGCAATCTACAAACAAATGATAGGCCGTTTCGTCCGCTCCTCTACACATGTGACAGACCTGAGAGCATGGGATATGTTTCATCAGCAAAGCATCACGTGTAGGCAAAAATGAAGAAGCTAATTGCCAACAAAAGACCTTAACCTTTGGAGGAACATGCAGTCGCCAAACCTTATGCTATTCGTGTGTGTCTTGAATCTCACCAACCAACCTTTGGTAACAGGATTTCACAGAATAATTTCCTTTTGGCTCCCAATACCATGTCCATGCATCTGGTGGACTTCGTAAGCTGATAGGAATATTTAATATAATATTAGCATCCCTGTTATTAAAAATCTCCTTCACATATTCCTCGTTCCAACCAGTACGCTGAGTGTTAAACAATGATGATACTGGTGCAGTCCTTATGGAGTCATGCAATATTGTGCAAACAAACGGCTCAGTAGCAATGGGGAGCCAAGGATCACTCCCAATAATAGTGTCATTTCCATTGCCAATATACCTCCTGCAACCAGCTTTTACAGCAGTTTGCACCTCAAGCATGCTTCTCCATATAAAAGATGGGTTACCTCCTGCAGTAGCCTCAAAAAATGAACAACGGGGGTAATACCTGCTTTTATATACTTGGGCAACAAGAGAGTTGGGCCTAGTGACTAGACGCCAAGCCTGTTTACCCAATAGTGCAAGATTCATCTCACGCAGCCGTCGAAACCCCATTCCACCTTTTCCCTTCGGAATGCTCAACCCGGTCCACGATTTCCATTTCAGGCCCTTACCATCACCAATTGACCCCGTCCACCAATATTTATTCAGTACTGCTTCAATTTCCCTACATAAACCAACAGGCAGCAAAAAAACCATCATAGCAAAGCATGGCATAGCTTGCAAAACATTTTTTAATAATACCTCCGACCTGCGCGAGAGAGGAACCGGGAGTTCCAACTTTGCACTTTACTCAATATTCTGTCCTTTAGGAAGCCAAGAATTACTTTCTTGTTATGCTCCACCAGAGATGGGAGTCCCAAATATTTTCCGGTCGTGTCGCCTTGACTAACTCCCAGGATATTAATAACCTCAGATCGGGTGTGCTGCTGAACATTAGTACTGAAACAGACGAGGGATTTATCAAAATTAATTTTCTGACCTGACGCTCCCGAATAACTATCAAGGACCTGCTTCATGTGCATGCTTTCTTCTCTATTGGCACGTATAAACAGAAAACAATCGTCCGCAAAAAGGAGGTGTGATATTGGTGGAGCACCTCTTGCAACGGTCAAACCATGCAAACTACCCCGCCTCATTCGATCCTCTATGAACGCACTCAAGGCTTCTGCCACTAAAAGGAATAGATACGGTGAGAGCGGATCACCTTGACGGAGACCCCTCTTTGGCACAATAGGACCCAACTGATTCTGCTCATGAAGGACATGATAATTGACAGTACTGATCGTTTCATAAATGATATCCATCCATCTTTGCCCGAAACCCATTTTAGCCATTACCGCCTTTACAAACCGCCACTCAACTCTGTCGTAAGCCTTGCTCATGTCTACTTTCAAGGCCGCCACCCCTTCCTTCCCCTGTGTCTTTCGCTTAAGGTAGTGATGGGCTTCGTAAGCGAGCATAATGTTGTCGGTAATCAACCGACCAGGCACAAATGCACTTTGAGCAGTAGATATAATCCCATCTAACACAGGTTTCATCCTATTAGCACATACCTTTGCAGCAATCTTATACAGTACATTACAAAGAGCAATGGGGCGTAAATCCTTCATGCACTCGGGGTTCGCTTTCTTTGGAATCAAAACAACAAAAGTATCGTTAATTTGATCCGGTAAACGGCCAGACTCCACAAACCGTCTACAAAACATGGTCACTTCACCCCCTACTACATCCCAGAAGTGTTGGTAGAACCCCGGACCAAAACCATCCGGTCTAGGCGATTTATCCGGGTGCATCTGAAACACCGCCTTCCGCACCTCGTCCGCACTCACAGGACAAATAAGCCTTGCATTATCCGCATCTGTTATCCGGCCCTTTATACACGAGACAACATCCTCCATTTCCCCATCTTGTGCCGTAAACAACTGTTGAAAGTAGTCAACCATGACACCACCTACCTCCTCGGCACTATCAACCCATTCCCCGTCATCATTTTTCAGCCTCGTCACCTTATTCCTCCGCCTCCTCATCTTAACGGAATTATGGAAATATTTAGTATTCGTATCACCACCCTTCCACCAGTGCTCCTTAGCTCTTTGTTTCCAAAACAAGTGTTGTTGCTCTAACAAGATAATAAGATCCCTTTCAGTGTGAGCATACTCAGTAATACCCGCTGGATCTCTCCTCATTCTCAGGCTCTCCAATATCGATTTGGCAGCTTCGATTTTCCTAAAAAAATCCTTGTTATACACACGACCCCACTTCCATATATCATGACTGCAAACCGCAATTCTTGTTAAGACGTCCAAACCCATAGTCTTAACCCAACTGTGTTCCACAATCTCTCTGCAGGCCACCTCTTTTAGCCACATATTATCGAAACAGAATCTCCGCCGGCGATGAACTCTCTGAACCGCTTCAGGCGTGATCATAATGGGGAGGTGATCACTATAAGGGCAAACCAGAGACCATGCCTTTGCTCCTTCGAACAAGGTGAGCCAAGTATCTGTAACCAGTATCCTATCAAGTTTTTCCTCTACCATCGCAGGTGTGCCCCGAGATCTCTCCCAGGTAAATTGATTACCCAAAAAAGGAAAGTCTCTCAAGCCACAATCTGCCACTACATTTCGGAAGCCATTGATAAGCCACTCTGGATGTGGCAGTCGTCCTCTTTTCTCAGACTGATCAAGCAGGTCATTAAAGTCGCCCATTACCAACCATGGTAGGTTGCTCAACCCTGAAAGATTGCGTAACAAATCCCAGGACTCCCTTCTCCTTTGTCGCTCGGGAAATCCATAAAAACCAGTAAAACGGAACTCCACTCTATTATCCACTGTAACTTTTGTATCAATATGGTTGTGGGAATAAGTTGTTATCTCCACTCCAACATTATCATTCCAAAGAAGAACGAGTCCCCCTCTATGGCCCTGAGCATCCACTACAAGCATATTTCCAAAACCCAACTGTACACGAATAGGTTCAAATCTCTGTTGAATTAAAAAAGTCTCCATCAAAAACACAATACTTAGCTTCTTAGTGCGGACCAAATCCGCAAGAACGCGAACCGTCGTCGGGTTGCCAAGCCCGCGACAATTCCAAGCTATGATACTCATGATTCGGGGCGGGCTTGCACTGCAAGACCCGCCTTTAACAAGTTTTTTGAACCAACTGTATCAAGGTCCATTCCAGTAACTACAGAGCTAGAAGACATTCCATCCCCTACCAATCTCCGTTTCTTTTGCTCTACACAAATGCCATCAGTAGATTTAGGCTCAACATTTTCATTGGTTGAAACAGTAACATGCAAACCCTCCTCATCACTGCATGGAATGATAGCTTCATTAATATTCTGCACTCCTTTGCCTCTCGCATCACACACCTCAGTACCCTCACGGGCAGGTGCTACCCAATTTCTCCTCTCAGCAGTCGAAGCCGGCGCAACCCACCGGTGTCCAGCAGATGGTATCACTCGACGTACCCCTGCCCTAAGCCACGAGCCATATGGTCTCTCCGCTTTAACATCAACTCGTCGAGGAACCTTATGGCAGAACCTTTCCCCATGACCTATAATGCCACAAAGAAAACAAAAGGTAGGGAGCCTTTCGTACCTGAAATCAATCACGACCCACGAACCAGAATCCCTCTTCAACTTCATCTGTTTTTTTAAAGGTTTCACGAGATCAATAGCAACTCGCACCCGGTAAAAGGTGTGCATGGAACCATCAAAGTTCCTCTCATCCATCTGAATCAACGTGCCAATGAACGAACCAATAGCCGAGACAACTGCTTCAGATCGGAACCCCACGGGAAGGTTATGAACCTGGACCCAGAACTCTGCATGATCGAGGACCACATCCTCCGGATCCTCAGCCGGTAATAGTCGCCGCATCACCAACAAACTCTGTTCAAAAGTCCACGGGCCATCATCCAATATTCTGCTAATATCATCATCATTATAAAAACGTATCAAAAATCGGTGGGGCTGCAGTTGACGCATCGTTACACCATAGCCCGGTCTCCAGACCCCCGCCATAGTGTCCTGAAAGTATTGGAACTTTATTGGTTTGTCTGTAACCAAGCGGCCTACCGCATAAAACTCATCGCTAATCGCAACATGATCCGCAGGGACGTCGGGTAGCTGCATGGAAATCTCATCGTCGTCGATGTCAGCAAGAGTAAGTTGGGCACAAATACCTGCTATGTCGGAATCCGCCATCAGGCGCGGCGGTGGAGGACAGCCAAACCCTAAAAACCGTAAAAGGCAAGAAAAGAGAGAGACTCGCGAAAGAAGCGAGAGGAAAAATATAAGTACTCAATAGAGCTTCTACAATGCTTATTTTACACTATCCAAAAAAAATAGACATTTTTTTTAACATAGCACATACTTTTCATATAAAAATTTCTAATTCACATAATCTCCTAGCATTTGCCTATCTCCAAGTGATTGAACCGACTTAAGGGATTCCTTACCTTTGTAGAAGACTTTAAAACTTAAGAGTTGATGATGTCTTTCCTTGGAGTTCTTCACCCAAAAATCCTAAAAATGTCACCATAACAACAATATTTTCATGCATTAACATTAACACTTAAGTTCTAGAGATGATTGAACCATCAAAGTTTAAAGTCTTACCTAGACTTGATCTCTTGGGTTGAGAAAAATGAGTGGAAGCTCTAGAATCACAAGTGAAAGACTTGAATAATTTTCTTCTTCTTCTACCTTAGTGTGTTTTCGAAAATGGATGATGAGATGTGTAACCCCTCGGTTTTTACGACAAAGCTAAGATTCGAAAATAGCGATATAAATTTTTTTTTAAGCTATGACATTTAAGAGAAAACTATTCGGTGCTTGAAATAATTTTTCTCTTAAAGATTAATTATCGATAAGCTGCGAACTACGTATCGGTTACGAACCGAGAAAATTTTAAGGACATAGATTCAATTCGAATTTTCCAGAATTGGGATTTTTAAGTATCATACGATTAAGCCTGAATTTCTAGTTAGTTCAAGAGAAATTTTAAGAGGGCTGTAAGGGATGAATTGTTACGGACTCTGTACCTAAATTTAGCGGATTATCGGAAAATTCCCAAAATTGGTGATTTGTGACGGGAATATTTTTACGATAATTTTGGTATTAGAATTTTCCCGAATTAAGTTATAATCCTCCGAACATTCATCTGATTTAAGCACAAACTGGCTAATTAGATTTGAGATCTTGTAAGGACTCCATGGGGGGATGACAAGTGGCAAAGCAATCCTAGACTAGGATTTGATCATTTAATGTTGCATTAATGAGGCATGGGCATGTTGCACTTGTTGCTTGCCATCCAAGAACAAAATCACTCCAAGATCACCTATCTCTCTCTCTCATTTTCGTGTAACACACTTAGGGAAGAAGAGGAAAATTATTTTAGCCTAGTCTTCCATTGTGATCTAAGAAAGCCTTAAGCAATTCTTCAACTCCAAGAACTCTACTCTAGGTAAGAACTTCGGTTTTATTCGGTTCGATTCCTTCTAAGACTTAAGCTTTAACTTAAGTGTTAATATTAGTGCATGAAAAATATTGTTATTATGGTGATGCTTTTAGGGGCTTTGGATTCGAGGAAAGATCTAACACTTCTACGGTTCTAGAAATCTTCTATTGAGGTAAGGAATCCCTTAAGTTGGCTCAATCACTTGAAGATAGACAAATGCTAGGAAACTTTATGATTAGACTTTTTGTTCATGAAAATTATGTGTTATGTTATAGATCTAAAAGTTGACTCAAAAATCTTTACTTTGATTTTTGATAAATTCTAATATACATGTTCGTAGCTAATTTATGCATGTATAGGTTGTATTTATGTCCATAAAGACCTATACTTGTGAAAATATTGAATAAAATCAAGCTAGTCTCTGGCAGTGACTTCCGAAAATTATTGGGAAACATTGGTAAGGTATTTTGACTCCATTTTTTGTAGATATGTAGTTCAACAAGTGTAGAACCTACATATAAAATTTCATAACGATCGGAGTAGTATAAGTAGGGTTTTCGAATTTATTTCCAAAACTGGTCCAGAGAGAAAAATATTTCAGACCAACGGCAAAAAGGGAATTTTCTGTGTTTATTCGTGGATCAAAGTGACCAAAACTTTTTATGGACATCAAGTACTATAAGTTAGGGTTCTACCATAAAAATTTCAAGTGAAAAAGAGTTCGGGAACTATTTTTACCGGCTCAATCTTTCGGACTGCGCCAGAAATTTTCTGGCAGATTTGGGGTGGACGCGGCCGTGGACGCGCGTCCACCGCGCGCCCAGTGCGGGAAATCTGATTCGGTGCCTCGGCCGAGAGGCTGGACGCGGGCACGGACGCGCGTCCGTGGGCGTCCAGTTTCGGCGAAGAACGCCGAACCAGCGGACGCGGCTCGGACGCCTGCGTCCGCCGTGCGTCCGCTGGTGCGGCCAGCCGCGAGTCCGCACGACGTGGACTCGTTTTCGACTTGTTTGCGACCCGGTTTTTTTTCCCGATGTTTTTAACCTTGAATGTTGTTATATTTTGAAAGCCTACGGGCATCCGGGTAAATATTTTTGAAGGTAAAATATTATTTTGGTATACCTTACTAAATTGGAAAATATTCGTGCTTTGAAAATTATTATGACTCCTATACTTGAATTTCTGTGATGTGACTAACACTAACCTGAGTATGTGGGTTGGGGAAATATACTTGAGTAAGTATATTGGTTATGGAGTCATGTGATAATAAATAATGAATGTGAGGGAGTCTGTATGATTAATCGGTACTGCAGAGCGAAGTTTATTCGCTGAGTGAACATGTAAGGATTTTGTATGATTAATTCATACTGTAGAGTGAAGTATATTCGCTGAGTGTTGTGGATTAAAGGTGGATGTGTTTCGTACCCCACCGAGAATTAAAAGTGGATGTGTTTCGTACCCCACGTGTGAATTAAAGGTGGATGTGTTTCGTACCCCACTGAGAATTAAAAGTGGATGTGTTTCGTACCCCACGTGTGAATTAAAGGTGGATGTGTTTCGTACCCCACCGATAATTAAAAGTGGATGTGTTTCGTACCCCACGTGTGAATTAAAGGTGGATGTGTTTCGTACCCCACCGAGACTTAAAAGTGGATGTGTTTCGTACCCCACGTGTGAATTAAAGGTGGGAGTTGTATACCCCACGGGTGATGTGTGAGAGCTAACTGTCGGGTGTTCTAACAGTTGTGTGGGCGTTGTGTACCCCACGGGTGAATCAATGACTGTGTTATGTGCCGAAATTATTGACATGATGTGAAGTTGCTTGTTGTTAGACTGCTTGCAGGTAGACTGCGATTGCTGGGTAACGTTTATCTTACCTTATTGTATCATTGACTGTTTATTATTGAGGGTTATTTTCGAAAACCTTTGTTTATTTTCGAGTGACCATGGATATCCTTACTTAGCCGTCGCGCTAACTACACTTCATTGTGTCATCTATTAGATGCAGTCTAGCGTGAGCTCTGAATAGGATGGAAGTCGAGGTTGAAGACTACTCTGTCCTAGAATAGACACCCTGGGAGAATTATTTCCTTATGTATAAGGGGGAATATTGATGTGGTTTTGAGGTAGTAAGTTAGCCTTAACGTTTGGGTATAGGATAGATACCTAAGCGTGGCGGTAACACCCAGTTTTCTGCTGGTTAGACGCTTCCGCAATGTATTATATTTTAAGGATTTTGTAATAAATCCAAGATGTGAAAATTGGGGTGTTACAAGATGAGAGAGATGATCATTAATGTTTGGCTTGAAATGGAAGTCAAAAGTACTAGAGCACCATACCCCTTATGTCACAACATTAAATGGCTCAATCTAGACTAAGATTTGGGTTTTGCCACTTGTCATCACCCCATGAATCCCTTATGAAGATATTAATCTAATTGGCCAGTTTATGCTTAAATCAGATGAATGTTCGGAGGATTATAACTTAATTCGGGAAAATTCTAATACCAAAATTATCGTAAAAATATTCCCGTCGCAAATCACCAATTTTGGGAATTTTCCGGTAATCCGCCAAATTCAGGTTCAGAGTCCGCAACAATTTATCCCTTACAGTCCATTTAGAATTTCTCTTGAACTAATTAAAAATTCAGGCTTAATCGTATGATACTTAATAATCCCAATTCTGGAAAAATTCGAATTGAATCTTCATCCTTAAAATTTTCCTCGGTTCGTAACCGATACGTAGTTCGCAGCTTATCGATAATTAATCCTTACGAGAAAAATTATTTCAAGCGCCGAATAGTTTTCTCTTAAATGTCATAGCTTAAAAAAAATTTATATCGCTATTCTCGAATCTTAACTTTGTCGTAAAAACCGAGGGGTTACAGTCTTCCCCCCTTAAAATAGTTTCGTCCCCGAAACTTCCTTCTTGTTATCCATGGATCCAAAGTAGATCACCACTTAATTCTTATCTCCAAGATTATCACTTAGGCTCTACTACTTTCTTATTCCCAACATCTCATATCTTAAGCTTCCCAAGATTCGAACAACTTTTAATATCACTTTGGAGCACATAAATTTCCACATAATAAATTCCAACCCCTTAACATGGCATTTTTAATCTCATCAAACTAAATCATCTTTAATCTCTTTGGCTCTTATTAGTATAGTAGATATTATTATTATTATTATTATTATTATTATTATTATTATTATTATTATTATTAAGAATTCAGAATTAAGAATTAAGAATTACTCCGTAATAATTTGCAATTTGCCTTTTATTAATAATAATCAATCCTTCTATTATTTTAAATTAATTCAATCCTTCTAATAATAATAACTACTCCGGTTATTATCCGATTAGTATTATTATTATTATTATTATTATTATTATTATTATTATTATTATTATTATTAAGAATTAAGAATTAATAATTTTCAATTTCTATTTTATTGTATGGAATTTGCCTTTATTAAATCATTACAATTTGCCTTTATTAATAATAATCACTCCTGTTATTATTTTAAATCAATTTACCATTTTTCAACGATTAAGAATTATTGCCTAATCAATCCTGTTATTATTTTAAATCAATTTACAGTTTTTTACCGATTACGAATTATTGCATTTTTATAATGTACGTTAGCATGCAATTTTTATTTTATTGTATGCAATTTGCCTTTATGAAATCATTGCAATTTGCCTTTATTAATAATAATCACTCCTGTTATTATTCGATTAATAATTAAGAATTTGCAATTTCCCTTTATTAATAATAATCACTCCTGTTATTATTTTAAATCAATTTACGGTTTTTCAACGATTAATAATTATTGCCTAATCACTCCTGCTATTATTTTAAATCAATTTACCTTTTTCAAAGATTAAGAATTATTGCCTTTGCTAAGCACCTTGTGCTCAAATGGCATGTAGTGGCCTCCCTCAAATGAAAGGTCATGAGTTCGAGCCTCAGTGGAGGAGATATCGAAATTGACTCTTTGTGCAACAGGTTGAGAAAAGTATAGATGAACAGATACTACAATGTAATCGGTCAGTTGTGTTCAAAAAAAGAATTATTGTCTTTTTTATAATGTGTGTTAGTATGCAATTTCTTTTTTTATTGTATGCAATTTGCCTTTATTAAATCTTTGTAATTTACCTTTTTTAATAATAATCACTCCTTATTAAATCATTGCAAACACCAATTAATATTAACAACACAATATTATATTAGATATATCACAAATTATATATCACCAATCACCAATCAATATTAATAACACAAGGGTCACACTTGTGTGAGACCGTCTCACGGATCCTTATTCGTGAGACGAGTCGGGTCGGGTCAAAACACCATGCAAATGTCATACTTATATGTGCAAATCTCACACTTATATGCTCAAATATAACACTAATCAAAAATACAATTTTTGTTACTTATAAAAGAAGTAATACATTTTTCATAATAAGTAATGTTGACAAGTGCCTCCCACTTATAAAGGCAAATATAATACTTTTGAGGAAAAATGTAATACTTTTAAATCGAAATGTAAAAGTATTGTATTTTCCTTTAAAAGTATTACATTTACCCTAATAAGTAACAAAAATTTTATTCCTGATTAGTATTACATTTGAGCATATAAGTATGACATTTGTGCATATAAGTGTTACATTTGCATCTTGACCCGACCCGACCCAACCCGTCTCATGGTAAGACGGTCTCACACAAGTTTTTGCCATAACACAATATTACCATATTACCTTATGGCATTACATTATTAATAAATATGGATAATTAATAAAATTAATAAAAATTATTAAAAAAATAAAATTAATAAAATAATAAATAAATAAATATTAACAATATTACCATATTAGATATATCACAAATTATATATCACCAATAACCAATTAATATTATTAATAGATATGGATAATGACATTACATTATTAATAAATATGGATAATGGCATTGCATGGATAATTAATAAAATTAATAAAATAATAAATAAATAAATAATATCCATTATGTTGTTACTAAAATGACCTCCAATTTGTGTCATTGTGTGTGTGGGTGTGGGGGGGGGGGATGGGGGAACTTTTGCTAGGCACTTCTATTATTATATATATATATATATATAGAGATTGTAACACCCCAATTTTCACATCTTGGATTTATTACAAAATCCCTAATAATACATTGCGGAAGCTTACATCTTATTAGCAGAAAACTGGGTGTTACCGCCACGCTTAGGTATCTCTCCTATACCCAAACGTTAAGGCTAAACTTACAACATCAAAAAACCACATCAATATTCAAAAGTTTACATATGGAACTAATCCTCCCAGGGTGTCTATTCTAGGATAGAGTAGGACTCCCATCCTATTCAGAGCTCATCGGCCACAGGGGCCCACGCTAGACTGCATCTAATAAAGGACACAATGAAGTGTAGTTAGCGCGACGGCTAAGTAAGGAAATTCATTGTCACTCAAAAGTAAACAAAGGTTTCGAAAATATAATAATTTGAAAGCTGTAAGCTTTACCCATAAGTTGCAATCTACCTGCAACTAGATTATCAACCAAAGAAGTATAGTAGAGTATACAAGTTGCATCAGCATATAATACTTTTCATTTCCGAGAATTTCCATCATTTAACTCAAAATAGAGAGTTCAACAACACACACTTTACCGTTCAAAAATTCGTGACATTTTATTCTGCAGATTGTCATAGTTAGAAAAATTTTCTTAGTTTCACACTTGAATAAGTGTATAGTGTTTTAGAATATTTTCAAGAACCTCGGGCCGCGGCACTCATGCCTCCCGCAGGTCAAACATTTCAATAACTTCCGGGCCCCGGCTCACAAGCCTCCCAAGAAGTCAAACATCTCAATAACTTTTGGGTCACGGCTCCCGCAGGCCTCCCGTAAAGTCAAACATTTCAATAACTTCCGGGCCCCGGCTCACAAGCCTCCCAAGAAGTCAAACATCTCAATAACTTTCGGGCCACGGCTCCCGCAGACCTCCCGTAAAGTCAAACATTTCAATAACTTCCGGGCCCCGGCTCACAAGCCTCCCAAGAAGTCAAGCATCTCAATAACTTTCGGGCCACGGCTCCCGCAGGCCTCCCAAGAAGTCAAATGAAGAGTTGTAGTTTTCGCGGTGGATGGAAAGAGTGTAAGTGTTAAAACGGAAAGATCTCCGAGTATCGTTCTCAAAGGATGGCAAGGAGGGAATTCAAGCGGTAAGGGGATTATGTAACCTCTCGGTTTTTCCGACAAGTCAAGATTCGAGAATATCGATATAAATTTTTTTTTAGCTATGACATTTAAGAAAAGACTGTTCGGTGCTCGAAATAAATTTTTATCGATAAGCTGTGAACTACGTACCGGTCACGAACCGAGAAAATTTTAAGGATATAGATTCAGTTCGAATTTCCTAGAATATGGATTATTAAGCATCATACGATTAAGCCTGAAATGCTAGCTAGTTCGAGGAAAATTTTAATTGGACTGTTAGGGATAAATTGTTACGGACCTAAATTTAGCGGAATACCAGAAAATTTCCAAAATTTGTGATCTGCGACGGGAATATTTTTACGATAATTTTGGTATTAGAATTTTCCCGAATTAAGTTATAATCCTCCGAACATTCATCTGATTTAAGCATAAACTGGCCAATTAATTTAATATCTTCTTAAGGAGTCCATGGGGTGATGACAAGTGGCAAGCAAATCCTAGTCTAGAGATTGGATCATTAAATGCCATGACATAAGGGGTATGGTGCACTTGCACTTGATTGCTTAATTAACAAGACAAATTAATGATCATCTTCTCTCCTACTCCCTCCCCTCATTTTCGAAAAACACACAAGGGAGAAAAAGGAAGAACTAGGCTTGGTCTTGCACTTGTGATCTAGAGCTCCCAAGCATTTTCCAACTCAAGTGACTAAGTGTAGGTAAGACTTTAGACTTTGATTGGGTTAAATCATCTATAGAACCTAAGTGTAAATTAGTGATGTATGAAAATATTGTTGTTGATGGTGATATGTTTAGGGCCTTTGGACTCAAAGAGAGGAACTAGCAACTTCTACGGTTAAGATCTTCCATCAATGTAAGGAATCCCTTAAGTTGGTTCAATCACTTGAAGGTAGACAAATGCTAGGAAAGTATATGATTAGAATTTTGTTCATGAAAATTATGTGCTAAGTTATAGATCTAAAAGTTGGCTCCAAAAATCTTTACTTTGCCTTTAGTAAATTTTATTATGCATGTTCATAGCGATTTTGTGCATGTATATGTTGTTTGGGGTCCATATATACTTAAGTTTGTGAAAATGGTGGAAGATCGGGTTGTTATAACCCCGATCTTGCGGCCCGAAGTGGGCAGAAAACGGACGGACGCGACAGTGGACGCGTGTCCACCGCGCGCCCTTTACGATTTAGCGTTTCGGCGCCTCGGCCGAGAGGCTGGACGCCGCACGGACGCGCGCGTCCGTGGGCGCCCAGTCTCGGCGCGCGACGCCGAACCAGCGGACGCGGTCCGGACGCCGCGTCCGCCGGGCGTCCGCTGGTGCGGCCAGCCGCGAGTCCGCGCGATGCAGACTCGTTTTCGACTTATTTTGACCCGGTTTTTCCTCGATGTTTTTAAACTTTGAATATTGTAAAATTTTGAAAGCCTACGGGCATCCGGGTGAATATTTTTGGAAGACAAATTATTAGTTTCGTATTTTACTAACCTGGAAAAATATTTGTACTTTGAAAATTATTATGACTCTATACTTGAATTCCTGTGATGTGACTAACTCTAACCTAAGTATGTGGGTTGAGGAAATATACTTGAGAAAGTATATCGGTTGTGGAGTCATGTGATGATAAACGTGGATGTGTTGAGTACCCCACGTGTGAGTTAAACGTGGATGTGTTGAGTACCCCACGTGTGAATTGAAAGTGGATGTGTTTCGTACCCCACGTGTGAATTAAAAGTGGATGTGTTTTGTACCCCACGTATGAATTAAAAGTGGATGTGTTTTGTACCCCACGTGTGAATCAAAGGTGGGAGTTGCGTACCCCACGGGTGATGTGTGAGAGCTAACTATTGGGTGAATTAATGACTGTGTTATGTGCCTGAATTACTGAGATAAAGTGAAAATTGCTTGTTGTTAGAATGCTTGCAGGTCGATTGCGACTGACGGGTAATGTTATCTTGCCTTATTATTATTGATGGTTATTTTTGAAAACCTTTGTTTATTTTCAAGTGACCATGGATATCCTTACTTAGCCGTCGCGCTAACTACACTTCATTGTGTCCTTTATCAGATGCAATCTAGCACAGGTTCCTGCAGTCCACCGGACTCAGATCCGTCTGAGTTCGAGTTCCCTATATATGATTATGATGATTATGCACAGTACCTACTAGACGGAGATCCCTACGCCCCAGGCTATGCACCTGACCCGCCTACACTAACTTGTACTCCAGAGCCCACTTCTGTTCCAGTCTCACCAGAGGTACCTGTGTGGACCCCTGCTCCCGTCGAGCCACTGTGCCCTTTCGATGCCCTTCAAGCCCGCTATGGGTTCTACCCCATAGAGATCGTTCCTGGTAGCAGTCCACTAGAGTTCGTAGTTCATTACCCGTACCCATGGGATCCGAGTCCCCCGGATTACCATGACGAGTGGATGATGTACATGAACACTTGTCGGTTTCTAGACCATATTATGTGGTTCGAGGGTGAGTGGCACGTGGTTTGGGGCACCTATACGGGCCCAGTGTACCACTCATTAGACTAGGTAGAGTCTAGAGTGGAGGGGGATCAGTCAGTGTTTTGTGTACATGTATCTTTTGTAGAGGTGCTAACTCTAAATGGTTGTCTAACCGGGTCTCACTAAACTCTCCTGATGGGTTGTATTATTAAACCCTCGTTTGTTTTTTGTAGCTTGTTAGCTACGCCTCTTGATGACGTAGATATATACATATAATGCAGTTATATTCTAAAGTTGCCTTGAATTTTGACGCCAAGAAACACGATCCTTGTTTTTGTTGTTTAGCATGTGCATCTAGAATGAATCCCACCTGAATAAGGTTGGGCTTGGTCTAGGTGTGGCGGTAACTACTCCTGTGGTTCGGTGTAGCCAAGTCGGGGTGTTACAGATTAAGCACAAGAGTGTTTAGTGTTTGAAAGCTAACCCAAACATAGGTAAGAAAGGTGCATGAAAAATAAGGAACTAAACGATAGAGACAATCAATAGGAAAGGAGGATTTGGACCTTGCAACTCATATAGGTATCCTTGATTTCCTAAGATACTAGGCTAGCAACACTTAGATAATGAAAATGAGGCAAGACAACTATGTCAACGCCACTCTCATGGTCATTGGCCTATCATCTAGTCCATAGTCCCATTCTCATGGCAACTAGGCTAGGTGAGGCAAATTATCGAACACATGGTGTGCTATTTGCCTTCCAATCCCCCTTTTCTCAAAGGTGGGAAGGAAACGTGCTAGGCTAGGCTAAGGAGTATCCCTACTCTCGTAGGTGAGACTCCTTCTCCAAACACCTCTCATATAGGTTGATCACCCCTACACAAGAGTCAAAGAAGATCACCATTCACACAACCAAACTCATAGTCAAAGCAATTGCAAAACCTAATTAATCAATTCAAAGCTCAAGAATATCCATACAAAATTACTCAATCCAAATCCACAAATATCTATCTAATCATACTAGGAATTCAAATAGCAAAAGGTAAAAGTAATAGCAAGAAATTAAAAGGAAGACTTAGCTAGGAATTGAAGGAAGAATTTGAGCTTGAACTTGAAATTGAACTTTAATCTTGAACTTGAATGTAGATTACAATCTTGAACCAATGGAATTCTTCTCTAATTCTAATCTAAACTAACAATTGCAATGTGGAGTGATCTCTCTAGGCTAATCCTAGAGAGAGAAATATTCTAAGGTGTGGAATTGAAATGTGATGGATTGGGGATCCAAAATCAAGAAGAAAACTTTGTTTTTATCCCAAAAAACGCGCCCAAAATGGGCTGCCCGAGCCGCTGGACGCGGGCCGGACGTGCGTCCGGCCTCGCGTCCAGCCGAGCGCGCAACAGCGTGCGACTGGATGCGCGGCGGACGCGGGCGTCCGCCCCGCGTCCGCATTTGCGGCCTCTGAACTTTCTCGGCCTTCTGATGGACGCGGGGTGGACGCGCGCGTCCGCCCCGGCGTCCACCAGAGACCTCTCTGAAGTTTGCTCTGATTTTCGAACTTCTGCGGGCATTTTTGCGGACGCCGACTTGGACCCGCGTCCAGAGCGCGTCCAAGGCCTATTTTGCCTTCCAACTTCGGTTTGTGAATTCTTCTTCGAAACATCGCCATTTCATGCCTTTAAACACTTCTTTTTACCTATAAAACAAACGGTAAAGTGTGGAACGGGTACTAAGACAATACAAAGCATTCTAACGCAATTTAATACTAAAACATTCATAAAAGCTTTAACTTGTATACTAAACGATCCATGAATAACCTTATAAAAGTGGTATAGTTTGCACTTATCATCAAACATCTCAATGATTTCATAACTCCCTCTCTTCTCAGTGAATAGACTTCGCTCTACAGTATGTATTGATCATACAAACCTCGGGCCGTGGCATTTCCAGCCTTCCCGTAGGTCTCCTTATCCCAACCTCGGGCCATGGCACTCCAGTCCTCCCGTAGGTCCACCCTTATTCCAACCCCGGGCCGTGGCATTTAAGCCTTCCCATAGGTCCCCACCTTATTCCAGAAACTAAGGGTTGAAAACATGATTCTTTCTTTTCCTTGAGTTTAATTAGTATATTCACATGATGACTCAAAACAATTATACTTGTTCAAATATGTTTCCAAAATACCCATATTTGTCAATGACTTTTCGTTATAAAATTTCCAAGTGATAAGAGTCACGTTTGTTTCTTAAAAACACCATTTTTCCTCAAATTAAATGAACATGATTTACAAAATAATATTTGAGCTTTCAAAAATTGACTCGGTTGCCCGTAGGCCTTTCAAACATCATAACACTCGGGAATAAAAACATCGAGGTAAAGTTCGGTCGGAAACGAGTCCGCGTCGCGCAGACTCGCAGTTATCCGCAGCAGCGGACGCACGGCGGACGCATGCGTCCGAGCCGCGTCCGCCGGTTCGGTAGATGGCGCCAAAACTGGGCGCCCACGGATGCGCAGCGGACGCGCGTCCGTGCCCGCGTCCGGCCTCTCGGCCGTGACGCCGAAACCTTCTTCCGCGATGGACGCGCGGTGGACGCGCGTCCACTGCCGCGTCTATCCGATTCTGCCCACTTCGGGCCGCAAGAACGGGGTTGTAACGTCCCGATTTTCCACCATTTTCACAAGTATAGGCATATATGGACATAAACACAACATATACATGCATAAAGTAACTATGAACATGCATATTAAAATTACCAAAAATCAAAGTGTAGTCCTTTGAGCCAACTTGTAGATCCATAAACTTGACACATAAATTTCACATAAAATTCCTAGTCACAATATCTCCTAGCATTTGATCACCTTCGAGTGACTAAACCAACTTAAGGGATTCCTTACCTCCCAAGTAGATTCCTTATGATTTTCGAAAATGAGTGTGGAGAGATGGGGAAGACTTGGAGTGTAAACATGGGTTAACTTATCTCACACTCTTCCCATTTAATTAATTATTTATTACCATGTGGTAAATAATGATGCCACTTGTCACATACAATCCCATGGTGTATCTTGTAGAGCAAGACTTCCTTGCCAGTTAGGGAGTAAATCAGATAAAAGTTCAGAGGAATATAACTTAATTCGGGAAAATTTTAATACCAAAATTATTCTAAAAATAATCCCGTCAATAACCACTAAAATTGGGAATTTTTTGATATCACGCGAATACAGGTACGGAGGTTCGTAACAATTTCACTCTTACAGTCCGTTTAAATTTTTCTTGAACTGAGTAGGAAGTTCAGGCTTAATCGTATCATACTTAATAATCCATTTTCTAGGAAAATTTGAACTGTATATACGTCCTTAAAGTTTTTACGGTTCGTGACCGGTACGTAGATCGCAGCTTATTAATAACTAGTCTCACTTATAAAATTCTTCTGAAGTACCGAGAGATCATCTCATAAGTGTCATAGCTTAAAAAAATTATTTTCGAACCTTAACTCTGTCGGAAAAACCGATGGGTTACATAGATATAGATATGCATCCAACAAATATTTTCTTATATTCTCAAATTATTAATAATATATGTAGACATTATATATTGGAGTAATAATATAATAAATAAATTTCATTTAAATTTTAATTAATAAGGATTAGTTAGTTTATTTCTTAAAATATATATATTAAATTTATAAAATATGGTTTACATTATTATTATGTAATAATATAAATATCTAAAATCTAAATTAAAAAAAAAAAAAAAAACTTATAAGAGTGAACCAATGTTATTACCCATGATTTATGTATGTATTTTTATGCTTATTGAGTTGTACATTGCGCTACAAATTTTATACTATTATTTTTATCAGACAAAATTATCTTATACTATTAAACTTCCTTTACTATATGATAGTGATTATTTCCCAAGAACCGTGCTAGTACGATGATCAGTATCGGCCCCTTGATAGGTATCGAGAAAGATCCGACCATCTCCCACCGGATTGGATGCCTTTCCCTACTATATCTATTACCAGGCTTCCTGCCTTGCCCACCATGAGTACGACTGTCATCTCTGACTGACCCAAATTATTTGATCGGGACAGATCTACCGACCACTTCCAAAGCGATTGAGTTCTGCATCTGTAGGGGCATTTGCAACACGTGTACGGTCCCGTTTCCACCCCTTTGCTCACTTATGCATGGGTTCTACGTGCCCGTCATGCCGGAAGAGCGAGATTTGTCCACTAGTCTCAACTATAAATACCACATTAATTACGGAGAGAAGGACTTTTAGCTATTTTCTCTTGATAGCTAGTAGCTAGGTAACTTCTAACCCACTTCCACGTTGACCAAGCTACTCGTATAGACCTTATTGGCACTTCTGATCTAAAACTAGATCGGGCCGGTCTGGGATCATTAGTGCATAACTAATACTTGTTGGATCATTAATTAATAATACTGGATCGTATTTCATTATATCTGAGTATTTATTCTATCAGTATATATTAAATGTTACCATAATTATATTTAATCGTTTACCATACCTAAAATATTTACTTTACAACACAATCTTAGAGTCGAACAACCTCAACTTTTGCTCAGACTTCCATAAAGCTTCAGTTAATTACTCTTATACAGGCTTAGTTAGAAATCATTTAAAGAGCATTATTTCCTCTGTTTGGAATGTGTTAGTTTGTCATGTCAGTTGATTAACAAACTATGTTGCTCATGTGTTAAACTCTCATGTTCTTATGCTGGTTTAAGGGAGTGGGTTCCATCCCTCTTAGATGTATTTTTCATTTTATTTTCAGTTAATAGCATTGCGTCGTTCCTTTTTTTTTTTTAAATAATTATACAATAATTATTACCCAAATTATCAACTATACATCTATACTATATATAAATGTACAATCCTCCTATTTCATTTTCCCGCACAATCTTTTGTAGCCGATTAATTAAATATTTTATTGGTCAAATAATTAATAAAGTTTATTTGGTAAGAAAATGTAAAATGGAAATTAACTAATATCTATTAATGGGTAATATCTTTTCTATATTTACATCTCAATACTATTATACAAGTAAAATCCTCCCATTCAAATTTCCCGCACAAACTAATATTATTAATTAATTGGTGGTAAAAAAATTAATAAAGTTTAATTGGTAACAAAATTTTATTTACCAGATTCTGAGAATAATTAAATTATTATAATTGTGAGAATAATGGAAAGAAGTTCTACATAATTTTATAAGAAAAATAATTTATTAATTATTTATTTACACCAATAATAATAATTCGAATACTTATCTATACATATATAATTACTAGTTATTACATGCGTGTTGCGCGATTAAACCAATGCCCAATGCGTATTTTTAAATTAGTGTTGGTTAATTGGTTAAAATAGTTATATAATAATGAGAGAAAAAAATGCTAAATTAATAAAAATCAAAGAAATAGTTTCGATGCTTATATATTTCAATAAAACATAATGAAATTGTAAATAGCTAAATTGCAACTATAATAAGTAGAAACAAATAAACCACTTACATGGGAGCAAATGGCGTGTCATCATTGTTACTTGGTTAGACACCGGTCCGACCATTTAAAATCCATGTGTAATTGTATTTGTGATCAAGTAGTTTATAGTTCGTCTGGACAGGTTTGACAATGACATTTGAGATTATGTACCATTTGTTGGTTTGTAAAGTGATATCATGCATTCCAATGTCATTATCAAACACTATTGATTGAATCCGAGTTCCTTGCATTTAGATATAGCATTTACAACGATGTTGGTGGTGAATGAGAGCATCTTCATAATAATAATAATACTAACAATAATGATGATGATGATGATGATAATAATAATAATAATAATAATAATAATAATAATAATAATAATAATAATAATAATAATAAAGGGAGAAAAATTTTACTATTTACTTACTGTTTTATCCTCAAGTACGATGAGCATATACTTTTTCTCAGGCGTTCCAATAGCGTTTTTTGGTTCGTTTTTCTTAATGACATGAACTGTATAACTCCAGCCTACAGTTTGTGTGTCAATATCAATTAACTTTACTGCATTTGTCATTACTAATATCCTTGTATCTTGGGAAATATGTTCATAAAGGATGTTATGAAATAATATAATGGGAACCACAACATATATAAATTCAAAAATCATAGATTAGGGAGTTAGGAGTAACTAAAATGTGTAGATAGAGGAATATAATGAGAACCACAATATTACATACAAGGATACAAATATAGATGAATAGATTATACAATAGATATATTTACGTAACGATATTGAAGTTATACTAATTAATGAGTATACCATCATTGATTTTTTTAAAAAAAAATTGTAATCATTATGAGTACAAATACAAATAAAAGAATTAACATGATAATATTTTGACAATCATACCTATAGAATGTCAAGTAGATGGTGTGTTAAAATAATGGTTTAGTTAGGAATCAATACAAAATTGTATTATAGAATCTTATTAAGACTTCAATATTTTAATTTTAAGTTAGGAATCTATACAGAATTGTATTATATAATATTGCCAATTTGTTTGAAAACTGCAATAAAGAAACAAATTGCCTAAAGAATTTAATGTTAAATAACTTCCGTTATATTCAACGGAAAAATTTGGTAAAATTATAAAAGATTAGGATATATTAGGAATTTAATTGGAGGTTGCAAAATAAGAAGAACACAAAGTACACTATGTTATAGCAGACTATTACACCAACATTTTTTTAGTTTCAGTTAAGCGCAACTCACTTTCTTTTCATATATACTGCACTTTCTTTTCAACACAACTGCAGTTCCCTTTCAACACAACTGCAGTTACTTTTTGATATAACTACAGTTGTATATTATCGAATGAAACTATAGTTATATCAAAAAGTAACTGCAGTTGTGTTGAAAGAGAACTGCAGTTGTGTTGAAAAGAAAGTGCAGTATATATGAAAAGAAAGTGTAGTATATATGAAAAGAAAGTGCAGTATATATGAAAAGAAAGTTAAAGAAAGTGCAGTATATATGAAAAGAAAGTGAGTGGCGCGAATTCATCCGTCTGTTTCATTAATCAAAACGACGTCGTTTTGGGGACCGCGGTCCACAATGCATTGTGGACCGCGGTCCACGATATAAGAACTGCCAGTTAAGGGTCTAACATTATTGGCTCTTACTATAAGTGTAGATATATTTATACTACTATTAATAAAAATAAAACCATCCTTTGTAAAATTCACGCCCAAACAATAGTAAAGATAAAATGGAAAAGAAAACGAATTTTACTAATTGATTGAAAATATAAAAAGATCCTAATGGAAAAGGAAACGGAAATTAGGCAAATTAAAAAAAAAATGATATTATTAGTTGGCTAAAAATTATTTAAAAAAATTTTTTAAAAAAATATTGCACTTTCCTTTGAAGACTTTAAATTATTTAAACTTTAAAAAAATAATTAAAATATACTTAATGTATAAAAGTGTAATTGCACATATATTAGTGTAACCAACTAATAATAATTGCCTAATAATTATTATGGTAATTAAGCTAAATATTGGTTGTTGAATTTATTTTTATAATACTTATAATTAAATTATTTCTTATTTTTTCATATTTATTTAAGTAATAATATAATTACATAAGTCATATTACATATGGATCTTTTTAAGATAATTGTAGACAAACAAGAAATATATTAATCAATTAATTGTGATAGGGATAAATCCCGGTCTCCACTGTGTACCTTCCCGGTCTCTTCATATACGCTTACCGTCCCGGTCCGTATTACCAGGAAGACCCCGAGCCCGGGCTGCGAAAGGATACCTCCGCGAGGGTTCGAACCTGAGACCCCACACCCGCACGTGCGGACCGCGAGTGCGCGGGAACAGTAGACAGACCGGTGCATGTCCGCCACGCGTCCTACATGCCGGAAGACCGGAAGGGCCGGTGGGCGTCGCTATAAAAGGAGCTTTTAATGCGGGTAGAAGGACTTTGGGCTATTTCCACCTAACAGTAGCTAAAGAGACCGGGAACCTCTGACCCACTGTCACGTAGCTCGGTCTCCCTTTAGGGTATTGTACCTTGTACCCGATTCGTATATATTACAGTACACTTTCCGTATTTTGCTGTATCATTTTGGCGTCGTCCGTGAGGATCGAAGTTAGAAGCCTACCGTCTTACACACTCCGATCTCCGACCATGTACCCCTACATGGATTTTTTTGCCCCCGCCGATCCGGAAGAGGGGGCACAGTCAGATCTACGAACTCGCCTCAGTTCCAGAGGCGATCCAAATAATACGATCAATCCACCGCCCGTGGAACCTGTCGCCGCAGCTCACCCCCAACAGGCCTTTCCTATTCCAGTCGGGCCCGTACCGTATCAGTACCCTGCATACCCGTTCGATCCGGCCTCCCAGTGGTGGGCTAACTCGCCTCGGTTTTATCAGCAGCCGTACGCACCCTCTTACCCGTTTCAGCCCGTTCCACCGGTCCAGCCTCCGGTCCAACCTCCAGAGCCGCACCCAGACACTGCGACCATCGAGGCCGCCAGCACGCCTCCGCCTGCGTTGAGACGGGCCCAATCCGAAAGGCGGCCAGTAGCCTCCAGATTGCAAGATCCCCCCCCCCGGCGCGCCGACCAGCGCTGTCCCGCCTAAGCACGTCCGGTTCCCGGCAGCCAGCAGCCCGGGAAGAGGCGCCCCGCGTCAGCGTCCTTGATCGAATCGACCCCCCGGTCGAGCGCGGCCGAAGATCGCTACATTTGCCAACAGCAACCGAGGCCGATTCCAGCGAGGCCAGTTCCTCGGACACCCGTCACCGAAGGCACCGCGATCCTGCCCGCTCTTCCGGGCTTACGCGAGGAATCCTCGACCAGGTCCGGGCTGAGTTCAATAGGTGGAAACGTGAGGAAGGAGCCGATCGCCCCAACGACCGAGCCAGCAATCTGCTACGAACGCCCTTTACACAGGAGATCATGAGCGCGCCTTACCCGATCGACCTGCGCGTTCCTGGAGACAAGGGCTATGTAGGCAAGTCCGATCCTGAGCAGCACGTCAACCTTTATTACGGTAACATGCTTATGGTTGGGGTATCTAAGGCCGTCATGTGTAGGGCGTTCTACTCGACGCTGATCGGGCGAGCTGCGGAGTGGTTCCGCACGTTGGAACCCGGTTCCATCTCGACTTTTAGAGACCTAGCCCGGCAGTTTGTGGACCGCTTCGCCATGTCTAAGACCGTGAAGAAGCACTTTTCCCATCTCGAGAACGCCAAGCAGTTAGACGGCGAGTCGCTCTCCGCATTCATCGAGCGGTGGAACAAGGAGATGTTAGAGATTGAACCCGTAGATGACGTGACCGCCACTAACCTGTTGCTGAACGCCCTAAGATCGGGGAATCTATATCAAGATCTCATACTCCGGCCAGCGGCTTCCTACGAAGACACGGTCCGTCGAGTGGTGGCCTATGCCACCGCTACCGAAGCCAACTCCGCAAAGCGGATGATGGAGGCTGGGGGATCAAGGAGGGATAACAACCAGCGAGACCGGCGGCCAAATAACTCGCGACCGAAGGACCGTGATGGAAACCCGGTCTACACCCCGCTGACCCGACCGGTAGCGGAGGTCCTACAGTTCGCTCAGAGCTGTAACCTGATCCAGCTGCCCGCCCCGGCGAGAGACGGCCCGGATAAGGATAAGTACTGCGCATACCACCGCAACCGGGGGCACGATACCGAGGAGTGCCATGTGTTAAAGGGCCTGATCGAAGACTTGTTGCAGACCGGAGAGCTCGCTCAGTTTGCCGAGAGGAAGAAGAAGAACCGACGAGGTTGGAAAAAGTACTTCAAGAAGGACAAAGACAAGAAGGATAAAGACCCTGACTTGGACCGCGAACCTCCGACGGCCGCGCAGAAGCAGGTGATCCACGTCATTTTCGGAGGACCCGAGGGCGGAGACACTGCTGGAGATCGTCGTAACTGGGCTCGGGATTTGCATGTTGCTTTGGTCGAAGAGGCCAATTCTGAAAAGAGAATGAAGTTTGAGCCCATCGTCTTCACCGATCGCGATCTACCAAGCAGTTCGGAGTGCGCGACTGAGGCGTTGGTCGTAACTATAGATATCAACGGCGCCGACGTCCAGAGGGTTATGGTTGACACGGGCTCGAGCGTGAACGTAATGTACCTGGACGTCTTTCGAAAGCTGCAGCTAGACCGGTCACAGTTAACACCCGTCCGGACCCCGCTCTCCGGGTTCACCGGCGCGATGATCCATCCGGAAGGGGTAGTCCGCCTGCCTGTTGAGGTCGGGACGCCCCCAAAGGTGCTCCGCGTCTCGATGGAATTCGTCGTAGTGGACCTTGCGTGCGTCCACAACGTTATTCTCGGGAGGCCGGGAATCTCCCAGCTCGGCGCGATCATTTCGATGCCGCACCTGTGTATGAAATTTCAGACGCCGGAGGGTGTGGGCACGGTGAGAGGAGACCCTCAGTCAGCTCGAAGGTGCTACGTGCGGGCCGTACAGAAGCAGGATGCCAGCACTTCCCGGATTAACACGATCAGCAAGAGCACGGGCGAAAACCGGTCTGAGCAGCCCGAGCCCTCGGATGATGTTGAGCTAGTACCATTGGCCCCGGACCGGCCCGACCGGACGGTGAAGATCGGTGCGGCCCTGCCTGCGGACTTACGAACGGCAATTGTGGCCGTCCTCAGAGAGTTTTCTGACATTTTTGCTTGGGGACCAGAAGACATGCCGGGGATAGATCGACGAACCATCTGTCATCGACTGGCAGTCCGACCAAACTCCAGACCGGTCAAGCAGAAGCAGCGGCATCTCTCTTCCGACCGGCGTGATTTCGTAAGGAAGGAAACCAGATCCCTGGTAGAAGCCGGGCACGTTAGGGAGGTCCAGTACCCCGACTGGTTGGCGAACGTGGTGCTAGTCCCCAAGCCGCCGACCTGGAGGATGTGCGTGGACTACACCGACCTCAACAAGGCCTGTCCACTAGACCCTTTCCCCTTCCCGAGCATCCACCAGATGGTCGATGAGACCGCGGGCGCCGAGCTGATGAGTTTCATGGATGCGTTTAAGGGATATCATCAAGTGATGATGGCAGAAGAAGATGAGGCAAAAACGGCATTTATTACCCCGGATGGCCTCTATTGCTACCGGGTGATGCCTTTCGGTCTGCGCAACGCGGGAGCTACGTATCAACGAATGGTGAACGCCCTTTTCGGGGAGTTGATAGGTAAGACAATGGAGGCCTACATCGACGATATGCTCGTCAAAAGCAAAAGCAGGGATGACCACGCGACTGACTTGCGGCGGAGTTTTGAGATCATGAGACGCCACCGGCTGAGGCTTAACCCGGCCAAGTGTACGTTTGTCGTGCAAACCGGGAAATTCCTCGGGTTCATGATGACAAGGAGAGGAATCGAGCCGAATCCCGCGAAAGTTAAAGCAATCATGGACATGAGGCCGCCAGCCACGGTTCGGGAGGTACAGCAGTTGACCGGCCGCCTTGCTGCTCTAAGCCGTTTTTTGTCGAGACTCGGAGAACGGGCTCACCCTTTCTTTCAGACGCTGAAGAAAGCGTCCGCCTTCGCGTGGACGGAGGACTGTCAACGGGCCTTTGAGAGCTTAAAAGAGTATTTGGCTTCACCGATTGTGCTTTCTAGGCCGGAACCCGGGGAAGAGTTGCAGATTTATCTCTCCGCGTCCGATCGTGCCGTGAGCGCGGTGCTATGCCGGACCGACCCGGAAGGAGTGCAACGACCGGTCTATTACATCAGTCACGTCCTTCAGGGACCCGAGCTCCGATATTCACGGCTCGAGAAGATCGTTTTCGCCTTGTACATAACCGCCAGGAAGCTTACACCCTATTTCCAAGGCCAGGTGATTCGAGTTCTAACCGACCAGCCCATGGGAGCCATTCTCCGAACGACCACATCTACTGGTCGGTTAATCAAGTGGGCAATGATGCTGACCTAGTTCGCGATCGAGTACGCGCCTCGGCCAGCTATTAAGGGACAAGCCTTAGCAGATTTCGTGGTAGAATGTTCGGCAAGAGATCAAGCAACGACGCCCGCCGACCTCCCTCCGGCAGAATGGGAAATAGCGACAGACGGGTCGAGCTGTAAGCAAGGTGCGGGGCCGGAATAGTCCTCACCAGCCCAGAAGGCTTCAAGGTCTACTATGCCCTATCGCTGCCGTTCTCGCCAACCAACAATGAGGCGGAGTACGAGGCCTTCGTGGCCGGCCTGTGTCGCGCCCGTGCTCTGGGGGCTAGACGCGTGAGAATCCGCACCGACTCAGCCCTGGTGGTCGGACAAGTGACGGGGGCCTTTGAGGCAAAGGGGGAGCGTTTAGTCCGGTACCGAGACCACGCGATATCAGTCATGGGGTCGTTTGACGCGTGCGTCGCCGAGCACATCCCACGGGCCGAAAATGCCGACGCCGATATGCTGTCCCGATTGTCGCATGAGGCCCCGGAGTACATTTCTAAAGTGGCACGAGTGGAGGAGCTCTCAACTGCGTGTATTGACGTATTGCCTGTCGCCCCGATAGAGGTTAACGCTGACGAATGGATGTCTGATCTCCGGCAGTACCTAGAGACCGGGGCATTACCAGAGGACGGCCAGAGAGCTCGAAAGGTGAAGCTGCGAGCGCCACGTTTCTAGATCTTAGACGACCGCCTATACAGACGGTCCTATGGGGGGCCGTTAATGCGCTGCCTTTCCCGTTTTGAAGCCGAGTTGGTGATGACCGAGCTGCACTCCGGGCTCTGCTCTGCTCATTAGGGGGGCCGGGCCTTGGCAAGACGAATCATGTTGATCGGCTATTATTGGCCGTCGATCCAACTAGACTGTGAGGCGCTTACCAAGTCGTGCGAGTCGTGCCAGTTGTACGCTCGGGTCCCGGGCCGCCCGGCTACCTTCTACCATCCGGTCAGCACCGCGGTACCGTTCGCTAGGTGGGGAGTCGACATCTTGGGACCTTTTCCACAGCTGTCCGGGCGTCGTCGTTTTATCATTGTCGCCGTTGATTACTTTTCCAAGTGGGTAGAGGCCGAGCCGCTGGCGACGATCACCTCCCAGCAGTGTGCTCGTTTCCTGTGGCGGAACGTGATCTCCCGTTTCGGCGTGCCCGTCCAGTTGGTGACCGACAACGGAAAGCAGTTTGAAAGCGAGTATTTTCAGAATTTCTTGGCAACCGTTGGCACCAAGTCGACCCGGTCCTCGGTGGCGTACCCGCAAGGGAACGGACAGGTCGAAAACGCGAACAGGACTATTTTAGAAGGACTCAAGAAGAAGCTACACTCAGCAGGACGTAGTTGGGCGGATGAGCTCCCATATATCCTTTGGTCATACCGGACTACGCCTCGGGAGGCCACGAAAGAGACTCATTTCGCTTTAGTCTACGATGCTGAAGCTCGCCTCCCGGTAGAAGCATGGATACCGACCTCAAGGGAACGAAACTACGACGAGAACGGCAACGATTCCCTGATGGTCACCGAGCTGGACTCGCTGGAAGAAAGGCGGGACGCCGCAGCCAGGAGGGTCGAAGAATATCAAAAGAAGGTGAAGGCGAACCGGGATCCTAAGACGCGTCCCCGCTACTTCCAGGTCGGAGACTATGTGTTACGAGAAAGACAGGCCGGCAAGTCGCTTGAGGGCGGGAAGCTGGCTCAGAACTGGGAAGGGCCCTACGTCGTGTCGGCAGTGGTTCGACCGGGCACATACCGGCTAGAAACTACCACCGGCAGACCGGTAGACCGTATTTGGAACTCCCAGCACTTGGTCCACTTCTATCAGTAGTTTGTATTTGGTCAAGGGGCCTGCGCGTCCTGTTTTCTGATTGTTTTAGTAGATTGTAATAGGCACTGGGGCCTGCGTGTCCCGTTTTCCTTCGGAATGTAGTGCTGGCCGGACAGGTCGTTTCCTATCCCCGGTTTACCCTTAATGGTGAGAGCAAGGTGCTCACCCCGGGAGCAAGGTGCCCGGTTACCGGTCTTCGGAC
>CP025656.1:4672069-4688877 GCA_003576665.1 Ipomoea trifida
GCTGCGAAAGGATACCTCCGCGAGGGTTCGAACCTGAGACCCCACACCCGCACGTGCGGACCGCGAGTGCGCGGGAACAGTAGACAGACCGGTGCATGTCCGCCACGCGTCCTACATGCTGGAAGACCGGAAGGGCCGGTGGGCGTCGCTATAAAAGGAGCTTTTAATGCGGGTAGAAGGCCTTTGGGCTATTTCCACCTAACAGTAGCTAAAGAGACCGGGAACCTCTGACCCACTGTCACGTAGCTCGGTCTCCCTTTAGGGTATTGTACCTTGTACCCGATTCGTATATATTACAGTACACTTTCCGTATTTTGCTGTATCAAATTGCGTTACACTTTTGCACTCTTATAATCAAATAAACGTACACGTTCAATATTATAAATTTTTTATAATTTCATCTATAATTTTATTATCTAAATATATGATAAAAAAAAATTATCCGTGCATCGCACGGGTAATTAGACAATTATTTACTCTAATTCAAGCAAGAAAAACATTAGAAAAACATAATCGATCCAACCAATTTCATCAATTGCGCTATATATAATATTCGATGTTATAATTTATATAATTGTATATCGATCCAAATATTTTTAAAAATATTATAACAAATCAATTCTGTGCAACGCACAGGTGAAAATACTAGTTTAATATAGAGTTAATTCCATTTTTGGTCCTAGATTTATAGGTGACAATCCACTTTTAGTCCATTTTTATCAGAACATCCTTTTTTGGTCCTAGTATTATTGTGACATGACCATTTTTGGTCCTCCGTCAAAAAAATCATTGAAATGCAGTTGAATATTAGGACATTTCGATCTTTTTTATACAAACTAGGTTGACCGGCTATATTTTTATGTTTGTTGTTTTGAAAAAATTCATAACTGAAGACCAAAATGCACTTGTATTTTATGAAATTTAGACTGTTTTGTTGATAGATGACCAAAAATGGTCATGCCATAATAATACTAGGACCAAAAGTGGATGTTTTGAAAAAAAAAAAAAAAAAAAAGAACTAAAAGCGGATTGTCACCTATAAATCTAGGACCAAAAATGGAATTAACTCTTTAATATAATATGAATTTTACAATTATGAACGTTTTAAAAAATATTATATATTATTATTTAAAAAAATATTTCAATATAATTAAAATTTAATATTGAGCATCTATTTTATTTAGAAATTAGAAAAGACTAGCAAGGTGTATAATTGGATTGTGTGCTCCATCCAACTAAAAGCCTAAGATGTTTATGCTCACATGTGTACCATTTGTTTCTATCCAACTAAAAGCTTAAGATGTTTTTCCGGGTAGCGAGATTCAAACTCATGACCTTTTGCATGGCTCTGATACCAAATTAAATATATTATAGACCTTTTGTGCTCCATCCAACTAAAAACCTAAGCTGATAGTTCAACTGCACATTTATGTTTATATTATATTTATAACTCCGTATTTCATTACTAAAAATATCATTCCAAAACTTTTCAATATATTAAATACATCTCCCTAAATCTGTGTCCATCTTTAGGACAATGATTCCTAAACTTGATTGGTAGATGATACAGTTGACTTAGCTTTGGAATCATCAAGGTAATGCTGATAAATATAAGACAGGAATCCCCAAATTGCAAGCAGCAATGCAATGACCTTCACCCCATCCATCTTGTCCCCAAAGAATATGACGGCAAGAACCGGAACGCTAGGCAAACCCAGCGTACTAATAACGTTGGAGAACAGAGAAGAAACCTCAAAAATCAACCCCAACAAACCCACAGAACAAATCTGCCACGACACCGCCGTCCAAACCAACGTCATCACATACGCCACCCGGCCCGTCTCAAACCCACTCATCTCCCCCTCCAAACCCCTCCATTCCCCGCTCGCGAAGAGCCCCACGACGCAGCAGCAGCTCGCCACGCACGACGGGAAGACCTGCATATCCACCACCGCGCCGAACGTCTCCGTTCCGATCACCTTCTTGAACGAGAGCTCCATCAGGGAGAGGTAGAGGGAGTACGCGGCGGATGCGCCCACCGTGCACAGGAATCCTACGGCGTACTTCCCCTTGGAGACGCCCGCCGCGCCGCCGTCGGAGTCCGCGTGGACGGCTAGGAGCGCGGCGGACACGGTGAGGAGGACGAGGGAGTTGAGGATGAGAGCGGTGAACTTCTGGGCGTTGATTAGGAACGAGAAGAGGGCGTTGAAGGCTAGCTGGGTGGCGCAGAGGAGGGAGTAGGTGGAGACGGGGATGTAGAGGAGGCCGTAGGAGTACATCATGTTGTCGCCGGCTAAGAGCAGGCCGAAGAACACTTAGAGAGACAGCATGGTTGTTGAAGTACGAGGATGTTTCGGCGATGACGATGAAGAATCCGTGGAGCGGAATAGGAACAAGAGCGGAATCAAGATCGGGAATCCCGCGGATTGAACCAACGTTGCCATCCACTTGCTGTTCCCTCCTTTGTCGTAGTACAGTCGTCCCAACATCGTGGCGGCGGATTGCCCTGCCACCAGGAATACGATGTACAGGCTTATCCTAAACCACCATGTATAATTCTTGCTTCTCCAAATCTCCACCTGGTTCGTTGGGTTATCATTATTATTGCCTATAATTCCATCATAAACATAAAATTAGTTGAATATTGCAGAAGAAATTAAAAATAAAAAAATCTATGAACAACGGAAACCTCTGCTTTGGAGTTCAACTTCTTGAGAGGCATCCATGGCGTTCCTCTGCTTTGGAGTTCAATGGATATGCAAACTATATCATTGAAGCCTATAAAAATATTGAGCAACACTTGTATATATAGTAAGACTAGTACAGTAGTATTTGAGATTCTTTGTTCAAAGGCAACAATATGAAGAATTAATTTCAATTTTTGTCCTACATTTATAGGTGTAGTCATTTTCTATTACAACATTCACATTTGATATTAGTATTATTGTGACATGATCATTATTGGTCGTTTATTAATAAAATAATTTTCTTTAAATATAAATACATTTTGGTCTTTAATTATAAATTTTTTTTTCAAAAAAAAAAACAAAATTATAATAAAGTCGATCGAAATGCATTTGTATTTAATAATTCTGTTGATAAAGGATATCAAATGATCATTTCACAATAATATTAGTATTAGGATCAAATGTAAATGTTCCAATAAAAAAAAAAAAAAAAAAAAGTTGTGACCTAAAACTTTAGGACTACAAGTAAAATTACCTTTTTAATGTAAACTCAATCATGATTGGTTGACATTTTACAGCTAACTATGTTTGACTAATTTGCTTTGATCAGTTGACTAAGGAAAGTTTATGCCTCACTTATCCGATCTAACTCATCGTAACAATTTATGGTTCCAATTCACACCGCATGTCATTGTTGACTATGTTACAAGACAACATGTCAAAGATCGATTTTGTCGCCAAGAGATAAAAGATTGGCACTCTAATGAAAATGTTATATATTTGATTTTGGGTCACACTTGTGTGAGATCGTCTCACGGATCCTTATTCGTGAGACGGGTCGGGTCGGGTCGAAGCACCAAGCAAATGTCACGCTTATATGTGCAAATGTCACACTTATATGCTCAAATATAATACTAATCAGGAATACAATTTTTGTTATTTATAAGAGAAAAAGTATTACATTTTTCAATGCTGACAAGTTTTCCTTACTTATAAGGGAAAATATAATACTTTTGAGGGAAAATGTAACACTTTTAAATCGAAATGTAAAAGTATTGTATTTTCCCTTAAAAATATTACATTTACCCTTATAAGTAACAAAAATTTTATTCCTGAGTAGTATTACATTTGAGCATATAAGTATGACATTTGTACGTATAAGTGTTACATTTACACACTGACCCGACCCGTCTCACCGTGAGACAGTCTCACACAAGTTTTGCCTTTGATGGGAATTTAGAGTAATTCTAAAGCCTTTTCAAAATTTTCTCCTCATAATTTACTCTAACATTTTTCTTTGGATGGTTTATTCTTTGATAACAATTAGTGGAGTTAATTAATTCATGCAAATAATTATATGGCAGGAGGGCTTTTAAGAGAATTCTTTTTTGAAGTGAACAAAACATTTTCCATTATTTTACTTTAAATATACTAAAAAAAAAAACATGACAAGCCAATAGAATACAATATTAAATTAAAGCAAGATATGCTCATTAGGTGGGATAAGGTGAAAGTATCATCCATTAAAGTTAATGTGAATGGTAGTGCAATTAGCCAGTTAAGAGTAAAAACTTCTTGGGGAATGGATATATGGTTTTATATTTGGAACTAAAATAGTTTTTTTTTTCCTATCAAAGGGATGGTAAACCCATACAGTTGGGAAGCAGAAGTTCATTCCATGAGATAAGAAAGAAAAAGTGCTTTCTTTTACCATTTTATTGGGAAAGATTGCAACAATGCAGTCCTTTATTGCTTGTTGAGAGATTTTGGTTTATATTTCTGTGCCTTGATTTGTAAAGAACAAAAAACAAATTCATTCGAAATCAACACTAAATATTTTTCAATCACTAATTTGCACCATGGGAAACAAAAACATTCGGTGATGGGTATTATTATTTGGGTATCGTGACCATACAATGATCGGACCCTGAACCATTGAGCACAATAAGAGCGAACTGTAGATAAATCGGTCTTTTTGTATGAACTCCCGACGATTCGAGGACAAGTGCTGCTACTTTTTGTTTTATGGTCGTCACAGTCGGATTAACCGCTAATCAGTAGCCCTAGGGTAGCTAACATTGTCCCCGTGCCTAAATCGCTGGCCTAGCATATGTGCATAAACTACACCAATCTGAATAAGGCTTGCCCGTTAGACCCTATCCCTTACTAAGTATCCATCAGAATGTGGATGAGGCAGTTGGGGCCGCCTTAATGAGTTTCGTCAACGCCTTCAAAGACTATCATCATATCATGATGGGTGAGGAGGATGAGAATAAAACCTCTTTCGTAACTCTCGACGGGCTGTTCTGCTATCGGGTCATGTCATTTGGCTTCCGGAATGTTGGAGCAACTTATCAAAGAATGATAAACATGTTTTTCGAAGGATTGCTCAGCCGAACCATGGATGCGTATATAAACGACATGCTTGTTAAGAGCATCGAGTAGCAAACGCACCATCACAATCTCCGGGCATGCTTCAACATCATGCGCAGATACCGAATGCGGCTCAACCCGGCCAAATGCATCTTTGCCATTTAGACTAGGAAATTCCTGGGATTTATGATGACCAAAAGGGGGGATTGAGCCCAACCCAATCAAAGTCAAGGCCATAATGGACATGCAATCGCCTACAAATGTCTAGAAGGTGTAACAACTAACTAGCCGATTGGCAGCACTAAGCATATTCTTGTCTAAACTAGCCGAACGGGCCCACTCGTTCTGTTATAATTCTTCGAAGCTTTGTCAGTGCTAATGAAGTGTGAAATTTGAGCCATTGTGTCTAATTATGCCTTTTTGGTCAATCAATATCAGTTTTCTAGTAGGTAGAGTTGATTAGTAACTTCTACTTTACTTTGGTACTGTCAGGGAGCAAGGTACCCGAATTATAAGGTCCTTAGACCTATTACCCGATCACTAGGTGATGGGAGCAAGGTGCCCATCTCGGGAGCAAGGTGTTCGATCTAAAAGATCCTCGGACCTGTTTACCAGATCACGGGTGATGGGAGCAAGGTGCCTGATCTAAAAGGTCCTCGGACCTATTTACCCGGTTATAAGGTGATAGGAGTAAGGTGCCTGACCTAAAAAGTCCTCGGACCTGTTTAACTCGGTTACTGGGTGATGGGAGCAATGTGCTTGACCTAAAAGGTCCTCGGACTTGAAGGTGCACGATTCGGTTCGAGTTCGGTTCTGGTTTGGAACCGCCGATTCGTGGTTCCAAGATAGTCGGAATCGGAACCTAATTTGGACGGTTTTAGTCCGGTTCAAGAACCGGCAATTCCGGTTAGAACTGCATGTCGATTCTAATCAGACTTCTTATTAATTTTTTATTTAGCGAATCAGCGCAAATTGAATTGACGCAATGATACCTTTAATTCTTGACCCTTATTTACCCCATACTTTAACCATTTTTGCTAACAAAGTGCTTTAACTTAAGTGGAATCTATGACTTGTTTGTGTGGTTTGGTGTTTTTAGATAAAGTGGGCCACAACGAGTCAATAGGAGGCTTCTTGGAGCATATTGGAACAATTTTGGAAGCCAAAATTTCACTCAAGGAGGATCGGAGCAACGGAACGCGAAGTGGGAGGAGAAAGAAGGAAAAAGACCTCACATAGTCACTCACACGGCTGTGTGAGTGGCCGTTTTCCCCCATCGGATTTCTGCTCAGCAGCGGTCCCACACGGCCGTGTGGGAGGTTGTGTGCTGCGTACTCTGCACAGTATATAAGCTGATTTTCTGCATTTTGTGCTCAAGTTCGAATCCTAGATAGCTTAGACTAGTTTTCTCTCATTTCCTTAGAGCAAAATAGCCTAGCCTAGCTTAGATCAATCATTATTGCATGGACCATGGTCCACACAGCTGTGTGGACCAAAAATAAAAAGTACATTATTTTTGTACTGAAGGTACATTATTTTTATACTGTAGGTTCATTATTTTAAGGTACATTATTTTTGTACTGAAGGTACATTATTTGATATATACTGTCAAGTAATGTACCTACAGTACAAAAATAATGTACCTTCAATATAAAAATAATGTACTTTTTATTTTTGGTCCACACAGCTATGTTGACCATGGTCCATGCAATAATTTACCAGCTTAGATTTACACTACATACACATTTTGGAGCTTTGTATTGAAGATTTGGAGTGGACCTCACAAACTATTCCCCTTCATTCAATAGCAAAGTGGTTTATTTCTTCTACCTCTCTCTTCTTTACATTTATTGCATATTTATGATTTCTTTACTTGAAATTGCTATGTTTACCTTCCAAATGAGTAAGTAGTTTATTTGGGTTAGATTAGGGAGTTATTGCTTCTATTAATGCTAGATATGTAATTATTGCATAATGGGATGAACACCCACCTAGAGTTCTTGAGTTTGAGTTGGGTTTAATTTTTATCTTGCAATAGTTGACGCGCAGCGATTATTGTTTGTGTTTGGAAAGTCTTTCATCACAATGGGGTCAGGCTCCCATAGAATTAGAATCGTGCTTCAGTTGGCTCGCTGTTGCTGCTTCTCGGTAGCCTGACCAGGAAAATAAATAGGATTAGTACATACATTATATATACTCATACGTACATATATATGATTAGGAAAATTAGGAAAATATTCTTAGTAGCATACATATTAGGATTAGGAAGCTATTATATAATATCTCAAAAATAATTTTAGTACAATACTCTTAAAATAATTTTGAATCACATAAGTATTATTTAATAATATACTAGTATAATTTTTGATCATATAATAAAAATAACTTATTCTAAAAGTAATAATACTTTTATCAAAATATTAAAAATAACCGGGGTATCACATCCGATGTCCCGGCCAGACAAAGCGCATAGGAGGATGTAAATCATGATAGCTCAACTGAACACAGAGGCTAGACATTTACTTACTGCGCACAAAGAGCTTCCCTCACTTTGAAATTGCTCCTACATTGCCGCTGGTGAGACTCGATCTCTGGTCTTTCACCCCAAACTTCACCCTGTGACCAACTAAGCTGCCCATGTGGGCAACAATGTCGTTTTCTCATTAGAGGAGACGGCGTCGTTAATTGCGCAACATGGGTTGCACAATTTTTTTTTTTCATGTGACCTGCATTTTCCTCTCCATTGCTTATTCCTCAACTCCATTGTTGTAGCATACATTTTTATAACGCATAAAGTACATTATTCTAACTCATAAGATACATTATCTTACTCCATAAGATTCATTATTCTAACACATCAACAGTAGACTCTAACACATAAAATACATTATTTTAACACATAAAATATATTATTCTAACTCATAAAATACATTATCTTACTCCATAAGATTCGTTATTCTAACACATAAATGACTACAACAAACACCGTTATTGACTAATTAAAATTTTTTAACCTCAAAATAACATCGTTTTAGATCGTGGTCCATACAACTGTGTGAACCACGATACACACAATAATTTGCTATGACTAGGACGTAGAACCTAATTAGATAAGTTTTGGGAGTTTGTTCAGTACGCAGTCCATCAAAGGATCCGAATAGACTAACTTCCAAAGTTCCATTTCAGTTAGGGTTCAATGGTAGGGTTTAAGCGTTGAACCTTTTTGTTCATCTAATCTCATGTTATGGCCATTTTACCAAAGGATTCTGTGCAAGAACACCAGTGAGCAGGTACAGAATTTACTTAATTTATTGGCCGCATGATTTTACCATTATTGTGTCTTTGAGAGGGTAATTCTAATGAACCAATCTCGAAGAACACTGATAGAGCAAAAAGCCACATTTCTGAAAGTTGAGAAGCCTGAACTTCAAGCCTCTGGAGAACACCGGGAGTTCCCCTTTACGGAAGCCTGCCTGTATTGAGAAGGATGAAGCTAAAGCGGGACAAATAAAGTGCGTATGCTGTTCGATGAAATGCCTGAGTGAGGAATGGTACCTTTGCGGAGTTTAATTAGGATAAGTGCATCTGGTGATGTTTATCAACATTTGTAAATCAAATTTCGCACAATACACTGTACGTGACTCATTTTCCATATAAGTTTATCGGTGAGTTTGGTATGGAACTGTATTCCTTCGAAAAGTGACAACGTTGGGTACTTAGGCGGAATAAGTGGTAAACTTTGGATTACAGTTACCATTTCCTCAAAGTATGTTGCGTGGACAGTTGATAGTATTAAGTCATAAGGTGCTATCAAGAACATCAGTTTTGACACAAAGAAAGTATGCTGTAGTGACACAGTCATTGAATACTTGCAACCCTGTAAATAATGGATTTATTTTGTTTCGAGAATCTATATACACTTCTACACATACCAGAAGGACATCAGATCCTAATGATCCAGCTACCTTGATGAAGGAGGATGGGGTCTCAGTTTGTACTAAAATGTGGATTGAGAATTTTCGGGAACCGGAAAGAACTGTGTCCAATTTGACTGATTATTTGAGGAGATTTGAGCTGTGGGTGTTGGCATACCAGAAGGTTTGTGCGGATGACACTGGTGCATATATGCCCCGAAGCTCAATAACAAGGTCAGCTCTAGAGGATTTGTTGGCATTGAGGAATGCAGTTCTGGATAATAGGTTTAAGTGGGGGGCTAGGCTGGATTTTTTTATTAAGTCTCCTAGAGATAAGACTGACTATGACTCATTGTCTAAGAGGAAGATCAAGGCTATCCTGACTACCACACAGCCAGCCCCTTTCCAGGATAGAATTGTTCAAGAGGTGTTGTTTCTTATGTTGGAGCCAATTTATGAGGCCCGGTTTTCAGAGAAGTCTTTTGCATTTAGACCAGGAAGGAGTGCACATACCGTTTTGAGGGTGATACGAAGGAGCTTTGCAGGTTACCTGTGGTACATAAAAGGTGACTTGAGTACAGTGTTGGATGGAATGAAGGTTGGGCTTGTGATTAGTGCCTTGATGAGGGATGTTAGGGACAAGAAAGTGATTGATTTGATTAAGGCAGCTTTAACTACTCCAGTGATAACTAGTAGGCCTGAGGATGGTGAGAAGAAGAAAAAGAAGAAGAGGAAGTACCAGAAGAAGAGAGTTCTGGCAGAGGATGAACCAAAACCAGATCCATACTGGCTGGAAACCTTCTTTGGGTTCGCACCTGAAGAAGCTGAAAAACTTCCCTCATGGGGTCACTGTGGTATATTGAGTCCACTTTTGGCTAACATTTGTCTTGATGAATTAGACAGATGGATGGAAGGTAAGACCAAGGAATTTTATCGTCCTTCAAAGAGTGATGTCATTTGGAATAGCCCAGAAGGGGAAGTTGAACAGGGAAATACTTCATGGCCAGAATTTGTTCCTACAAGTGGGCCAGATAAGACCAGGAAAATGGACTATATTCGTTTTGGTGGTCACATTCTGATTGGAGTAAGAGGTCCTAGGGCAGATGCAGCAACACTGAGAAAGCAGTTGATTGAGTTCTGTGATCAGAAGTATATGCTTAAGCTTGATAACGAGAGCCTTCCTATTGAACACATAACTAAAGGTATTATGTTTCTTGATCATGTCTTGTGCCGTAGAGTTGTGTATCCCACGCTTCGATATACTGCTACTGGTGGCAAAATAATTAGTGAAAAAGGTGTTGGGACACTGTTATCTGTCACAGCTAGCCTGAAGCAGTGCATTAAACAGTTTAGAAAACTGAACTTCCTTAAGGGAGATAGAGACCCAGACCCACAGCCATGCTTTAGAATGTTTCATGCTACTCAAGCCCATACAAATGCCCAAATGAATAAGTTATTGGCTACAATGGTTGAGTGGTATAGATATGCTGACAATAGAAAGAAGGTTGTCAATTTCTGTGCCTATATCATAAGGGGTTCCCTTGCAAAGCTCTATGCTGCAAAATATAAGCTTCGGTCACGAGCTAAAGTTTACAAGATTGGTTCTAGAGATCTTCGCCGTCCCCTGAAGGAGAAAAAGGGACAGTCTCCAGAGTATCAGCAGTTACTTAGAATGGGGTTGGTGGAGTCAATTGATGGCCTATTGTATACCCGCATGTCCCTTGTGCCAGAAACTGATTACACCCCCTTTCCAGTTGGGTGGAGGCCTGATCATGAGAAGGCATTGGTTGAATATATAAAGCTTGATGACTCAAGAACATTGGAGGAGCAGCGCCACTGCTTCAAAGAACAAGGCCTCATTTCACCTCAGGACTACATTTCAATGCTTGTCTGGAACTACAAAAGAAATGCTTTAGCAGTGGATTTGCCCTCAACTATAAATGATAGGAACACGACAGAAGGGAAACATTTGCAATTGGACGCAGGTAATGAGGATGACAGTCAAAATGATGGGAGTGATGAAGATAATGAAAAAGATTTTCATGCTGCACAAATGTAAGCTGATCTGATGTTTTTAAAAGATGCTATATTCAAGTAATTTTGTTTAATATATCTGCAAACAAAGATAACAGATAGAGCAGCTTGTATATGAGATCCAATTTAATATATTAAGTCATTTCAACTGTCTACCTCTGCTTTGTCTTTTATTACATTCACATGGATGTGCACTAACAGACATATGTATTCACATTTATTTTGAAAGTTTTGTTTTGATGTGCACCTCAACCAACTGAACCAAGCACTAACCCTTGGAATGAAGGAATAGAGGAAGTAAGACTTGAAAAATAATTGTGAGGGTGCTCATACTTTGTAGTTCTGGTTGCCAGCTCTATTATCCTATGTTAGTATGAAATGTTTTGGAAAGGCAGTTACAAATCCTCGAATTTTCCAAACACTTCATGGTGCTCTTGCGAAAAATGTTAATGCCTCCACTTACAATTTGCAACTCAATTTGGAAATATTGTAAAAGGAATTTCAGAATATAGTCTTATGATTGTCAAATATGTTTATAGACATATTAATTACAATGTGCGTTACAAAAATTTACAAATTTCTATTATTTTCCTTGGATACTAGTATACTACTTTAGCCATTAGAAAAGTGGCATGCAAATGGGGCAAAAACATCCTCCCTTCTCAATAACTGGAGAGCCATTCAGGCCGCACGATGAGATCTGGGGGGAAAGAGTTTGTTATCCTATTGCTTTGTTCTTAACTCTGTACACATTCTCCTATCTTACTGAGTGACTCTTAGTTTCTGTATTCTTATGGTCATTAAGTTGGATGCAGTTTGCATGAAAAGAAAAAGTAAAAAAGTGTCGTATTGAGTGAACTCCCGGTCTTGTAAGCCCATTAATTACATTTCAGATAACTGCAAAGGAAATTAAGAATATAGAGGTTAGCATTTCGGACATTATTAGTATACCTTATTTTATTTTACTATTTTACTTCATATATGTGCACAATCATGGGAATCTTTTGCCATTTGGTTATGGTCTTTCTCAATGCATACTCTCTTCTTTTACAAACCAACTCTACTTGGAGATAGGAGTCATCTCTGTTATTAAGACTAAACGGAGGCATAGAACCCATGTGTGTACCTGAATCCAATTTGAGTGGAATTCATTATAAATTGAGTGGTGTTAATTGCTAATTTTTTGTTGGCTAGCAAAGTGGAAAATAATATCCTTCTCTAATGCTCAAGCTTGCTGAGAAATGTGCAATTGTGCTCAACCCAAGAATTGACTGCATGTTAAATTTGAGTCGTACTTTGCTAAATGTAGTACAATTTATGTATTTCGTGCATGATACCACTGCTCTAGCAAAGGTATTTACTTCTTTGGTTTGCAGGACTCTCTTATCAAGTGCAGTTCCACCAATGCGGCGAGGCTAATCTGAACTCGTACCTGAGGTAAACCTTTGTATTAATTCGAATATTGCACAAGCAAATCTAAATCTTGAATAGAATTTCTGCATCAAATGGCACATATCTTGTGGAAAAAAATTAATTAGAACTCTTTCAATTATCTAATAGTATAACATCCAACTTTGCAACTTGATTTTCTTTTGAACTTCTGTTACTTCTAACTTTAGTGTTATTCTCTGTTTCTACTTGAAATTTTGAATTGAAATTTGCCGAATGCTTGATTTTAACATTGCTCTTGCGAACAAAGTTCTTGATTGCTTTGATTCAATCAGCCATTATCTGTGACCAATATAGGTTCTTAGCTTCCAATTGTACCATATAAGGTCCTGAGACTTTAAATGCTTAAATGTGGGAGGCTAGTGGGCACTGGAAAATAGATTACAGGATTATTGATAGGTGATCTGTCATTATGTAATTCATTTAAAGGAAAACACAAATAAATTGATATCTTTATCCGGAAAGAAATAACTTAATAAATGAATATGAAATAAATTGAGATCTATCCAATAATCTTCATCTAATTAATGTGAAATTCATTTGTATTTTTGCTTTTCATTTTTCCATTTTAAACAATGTAATGATATTTACAATTACAAATTCAGATTGTTTATAATGTAAATGTCACTTTCATTAATTTCAGTTAGCTGAAAATGATTGAAATTTTCCCGTCAACGCCTCAATGGGGACTCCTCTGGCGACTTTGTGAATCCGTCTTCCCATGCTGTGTCTGTTGTCGCAACACTCAGGTATATATTTGCTGCATTATAATCTCCAGATTACAGCTTCCCAGTGGAGTCTACAATCGTTCGAATTGCACCTGTATGAAGTTCCAAGCAGTCCATCAAAGGGTCACTTGGTATACTGTTGAAAGTTTTGAGTCCCCATATCTTTTAGAGCTAGCTTGACTGCTGTGATCGCTCTTCTGTCGAGGTTAGCAACATGACAATTATGGACTGCTCGAAGGAAGTAGGTAAAGACAGCCGACTTTTGGGTACATATGTGCAATTTGAGTTGATCAAAGTGGCCGATGTTGAGCAATGGGGGTTGGTGTTTGCGGGAGGAACTGAAAGGAAGGCGCAGCGGAAAGAGTAGTAGCCTTCCATTTTGCTGGGTTGTGAAGTTCGCTTCTATGTACTTGGTGGTGGGTAGAGGATGGACATAGGTGGAAGCTTCCTAGATGCATGGTTATTATAACATTAAGATAAAAGTTTGAGAAAATTGCAGGTGTGTTTGGTTCATGCGTTTACCTATTTGGAATGAGAATCAAAGTCATTGTTATTGTTTGGTTGACAGGTTCTAGAACATTACTATAGGATTTGATTATCCTTAATTAAAAAAACTTATTTCCTAATAAAATAATAGTTTCATTCTATTATTCCCCTCCTAATTGGTAATTTGATTTTTAAGTTTAGATTAGTGTTTTTAGGCTTTTGTTTTTATTTATTTTTTGTTTATATTGGTGCTTTGGATGTCTTTGGTCCTGTTTGGTAAATGGTTGTAGGCTGATTGAGTTGGCTGTTTGAGTTAGAAGGTATGATTTGTTGATAATATTAGCTGATTGTAGAAAGTTATTTGATAAATTGGCTGTTAGCTTATATCTATTTGGTATAATTTCTTTTATCGAAAAGTTAATTGAAAATGCTGCTTTGAGTAGCCTTTTGAATTTTAGCATTTTGGAGTTACACAAAGTTTATTAACCAAACAACTAATAGTGGGCAAATAAGCCAAAATTGGCTGATAGGCTGATTATTTACCAAAAAGGGCCTTTATATTAGAATAAATTGTCTTGATTTTTTGTTTTATACTTTTAAAACCTTTATTCCCATTATAGTATCATACATAACTAAATAGCAATATTGGTAATCATTCCAATTCCACTCTATTACCAAACATGCAAAATGTTTTCACCAAAATCGATTACCATTACAAAGTATTTGATTCACATTTCAAAACTCATTACCATTATAAAGTATTTGATTCCATGTGCGAACCAAAAACACCATACATTTTTTATCTTTTAAGTTATAAGGTAATTGTAAGATTTGTCTCTACTTGTTGGTCGTGCTTACTTCTCGTCTCTAAGTTATAATTGACATTGCAAATTTTATCATTTTGTTAATAGGTTGTTTCACTCATCGTTCCCGTTGCAAATTTCGTTCTCACTTTTTGTTCTCAAGCCACTCCAACCACCATGCCTTCCGCCACCGAAGTAGGTTGTCGCCGTTTGCGCCTTTTCATACTCTCCTTCCTCGTCATCCGTCGCTGTCCACCGAAACATCTTCCTCCTCTTCGTCCCCAACTATTCGGTTTCCTCCTTTACCAGAAACCGCCTTACTCTCCATCACTAGATATCAATTTGCATCAACGATGGCGATGGGGACCAATATGTTCAATCTTGCTGCCTCCTCGCTCTCTTCCGGATCTGTTCAATCTCTCTAGCTCGTTAATCTCGGTATATTATATTTTTACGTATATATGTATTTATTTTTGATGTATATGTGTATTTCTTTTTTATGTATATATGTATTTATTTTTTTTTATGTATTATGTATATATATATATATATATATATATATATATATATATATATATATATATTTGATTTTGTGGTGTATTGTTTTATTTTCTTTAATTTCTTGTGTAATATATTTCTTTTTTGAAGACCAATATATATGTGCGTATTTTGTTTTGTTTTGTTTTGTTTTTGTTTTTGTTTTTGTTTTTTGTTTTTTTTTTTTGATTTGGCATCCTGCTCCATATATCTCTGTGTGTGTATTAACGTGTGAACAATGCGGCCTCACCACTATTTATATAGATATACACCACTCATTGTTAGAAAATGCACCACACAAATCTGCACCGTTAGGTACACCTCACCAAAAAAACACACCACGGGAATAGGAGATTACCGGTAAGCCAGATGCTTCGCGAACCATATTAAACTTTAAGGCATTTCGTTGCACTTAAATCACCCTCGTGAAGAGGCGCACTCCGATACCATTGATGTCCAATAGCTTTGATAGTAATGGCTGGATCTACTACTACCTCGTCCATTGAGTATAACAGAGCAAATGATGGTATAGCAATGAACATCGGGATGATACTAGGAAATATGGTCCGAAGAATCTCGATAGTAGTTCCATGAACAATCCTTTGCGGGATTGGATTTTTTTTATAGTGGAAATGCCATAAAGCGCGAACCAAGATCCATGATACGAAAACCAAAACTAAGTATGAAAATATACACCACACAGTGTTTGGAAATGCACAATTAGGAGCAGGGGAGTTATGGTGCATTATTTTGGTGTTTTTGTGTATTTTTATTTGATGCGTTTTCTAACATTGAGTGGTGTGAACCGAACTGTTCACATGTTAAGACGCGTCCACACTTGAGCATATATATATATATATATATAGAGTCCCAATCAGATGCGGCCAGTCTCCCCCGTGCGGCTGTGTGGCCTTATTTCCACCATTAGATCTCATGATCTAAGGCTTCATATTAATCCAAACAATACAGGCGCTGATCTTTAGCTACGCGAACGGGAAGGATAATGTTGGCAATTCACTACAATTTCAAAACCAGATCAGATCAGACGATTACGGAGACTTGAAGTCGACGAGCACTGAGCAACAAACACCAGACGAGCGTAGAAGGGACTCCATCACCAGCAACGAGCACTCCATTCTAAACAAAACGCATAGGTCGACTCCAACAGAGAAACGATAATGGAGTAATTCGCAATACTCTGTGCATTATCAACATTAATCTGGTTCATATTTGAAATAATATTGGTGTAATTCGCAATAGTAAGTGTATTTGGTGTGTGGTGTGTTTTAATCTGAGAACTGGTGCATTTTATAACGTACAATGATATGTTTTAATTTTGTTGGTGCATTTGAATTGAGTGGTGTATTTCGATATGGTGGAGAATGTTGTGTTTTAATTTGTCTAGTGGTGCATTTTATAACATATAATGGTGTGTTTTAATAATGTTGAATTTTACGAGTAGTTGCATTTGGTGTGTGGTGGTTAAGTAGTTGCATTTGGTGTGTGGTGGTTAAGTGGTGTGTTTTAATCTGAGAACTGGTGCATTTTATAACGTATAATGATGTGTTTTAATTTTGTTGGTGCATTTGAATTGAGTGGTGTATTTCGGTATGGTGGGGAATGGTGTGTTTTAATTTCTCTAGTGGTGCATTTTATAACGTAGAATGGTGTGTTTTAATACACATAGTGGTGAATTTTACGAGAGTAGTTGCATTTGGTCTGTAGTGGTTACGTGGTGTGTTTTAATTTAAGAACTGGTGAATTTTAGTATGTTGAATGGTGTGTTTTAATAATACG
>CP025656.1:4689672-4714249 GCA_003576665.1 Ipomoea trifida
TGAGGTTTACACCACTCAATGTTAAGAAATGCACTACTCAGTGTTACGAAATACACCACTCAATACATTGAGTGGTGTGTTTCTTAAATATGAAATACACCACTCAATGTTATTGAGTGGTGCATTTCGTAATATTGAGTGGTGCATTTCTTAATATTGAGTAGTGTAAACTGTACGGCCGCACGTAAGGGCGCGGCCACATTTTAATGAAATTCTATATATATATATATATATATATATATATATATATATATATATATATATATATCCGCAACACTTCTTAGGAAAAAAATTGTTGCTGATCCCCTATAAATCCTATAATTAAAAAATAAAAATGAATCCGCAACACTTTAGAAGTGTCACGGAAAGTTGACTTTTCCATGTCATCCACAACCACTATACTTCTACAAGTGTAGCGGATATTCAGTTTTGTGGTATGTTTAATTTATTTTAAGAATCAACTCATCACAAAATTAATAAATGAGTTTGATCTAGGTCTTTCCACATTAAGCCTACATAATGGCATATATCTTAAACCCCAAATTATCTAAAATTTGATTATATTATTTTAAATCAGTTAAACAATATTTGACAATATGCATAATTATTAATACGGAGTATTATTTTTGCATATAATAATCCCAACATTAATTAATTAAAGACGACCCAACAGTATCTTCATACTTTCATGGCTAAAACTTAAAGGGTTTTTCAAAAAAAAAATAAAATTATAATAACGTTATGGAAGTACAAGGAACTGAACTTGAAGATAAGACTATAATTATTCCAGATGAAAAAGAAGGAAAGGAAGAAACTCCTTCAATTTCAACCGAAATTATTGGTACAAAGAAGAAAACAAATTTATTTCTGTGATTGTAAACATGATAACATTATCTTCTTTTGCGGTTCTGACTAATAAATGTGAGTGGTTGTATACTTGTAAGGGACAAACACGTAATAAATAACGGACAAAAGTTGAGGTTCTTATTTAGCTTCTTATAAAGCATCAGCCCAGCAAGCTGTGAAGCAATATTATCAAGCGCCAAACATCCACAAAAACAACCACCGGCTCGGGGAACGAGAAGTTTCACTAAAAACTTACTTCAAATGTTAGGAATTCCGAACCCATGATTGACATGAGAATATGAGATTGACTATGATGTCAAATTGAAAGATATATTTCATCTTAACTAAAATCCTAAGCTGATAGTTGCATTACATATATAACTCACTCAGTAGCACATTATATATTATTTGGAGATTAATTTGGATCCCTTCATACATTGTTGAATGATGTTTTTAGTGGGTCTACATGCAGTGCAAGCCATAGCTAGCTAATGCATGAAATTATTACAAAAGTTTTAGAAATCACATACATTACATTTCCTGATCTAATGAAGCCTTCCTACCATTACTTCTTCTCCATATCCTCTCAAGATGACTCAGCTCGCCGGAAATTTATTTGTTCCCGGGAAACAAGTTTGGTGATGCACAAAGCAATATCACTGAGCTGGAAAAGATTATCATTCTCCTCCGTCAACGGCGGCGCCGCCATCTCCCCCTCCTTCTCCGAGAACCCCTCTTGGCAAGTCGACGCGGTTTCCATCACGGCACTCAGCAGTATATTGGCGGTATTAAACCGCCTGGAGAAGAACTCCCAAAAGGACTCCACAAGCATCGCAATCGCGTCCGCGTAGAGCTCCAAGCAGTCTCGCAAGCACCTCACCGCAAAGGGATCAGACGCCGCCGCCGCGCTGGCCAGCATCTCCTCGATGGTCGACACCGTGGCGGTCGCGTTCTGCAGAGCCAGCTCCACCGCAACCACCGCGATTCCTTCGAGGTTAGCGGCGTGGGTGATGGGGACGGCTTGGAGCGAGGTGACGCAGAAGTCGTAGTTGAAGACTGCTGAGTTTTGGGCGCACTGCGTGCAGGTTGAGTTGATTAAATCGATGAATGGTGTGGCCTCGGCCGGCTGGATTGTTGCCGGAGGAATCAGAAAGAGGAAGCAGCAGACAAGGGAGAAAGAGCAGCAGTGTTCCATTTTCTCTTGGCCGTGGTTGTTCTTGTGATCAGTCAATTTTTATTCAGTCGGGGGAGTGGGGAATGGACAAATTAAAGAAGGAGCAGCATAAAGGAAGCTTCCTAGGAACATAGCTAAACCTTCCATTGAAGTACTAGAGTTTATGAAGTTGGTTGGTTAATTAACTCTTGTGTATATCTTAGGGTAAGATGTGTTTGCAAACCCGGAAAATGAGGAAATCATTTTTCGGGTTTTTGGTGTTTGGGAAGGAAGGAGAAAATAGAGTCAATGGAAAATAGCATCTTGGTCAATGGAAAATGAGCCCCATTTTGTGGAAAATAACTTTCCCTTTTTTTTTTTGGGAGAAGTCATTTTCCGGATTGCTTCTTCCTTCCCCTTGGGCTCCCTTCCGCCTCTTTAACACAAACTGATCGCCGACGGACGGCGAAACCAGTCGGCCGACGGTGACTAGTTTCCGACTGGGGAAACCAGTCTGGCCGACTGGTTTCCGTGAAACCGTTTTATTTATTTATTTTTTAATTTTTTTAAATATTTTTGTTGTGATTTTGTTGATTGTTATATTTGTTATAAATGTTGTTATATTTAAATAAATTAATTAAAATATTCAATTTTACAATTTTGTTCATTTTCCTATCTATTTTTTGGAAAATGAACCAAACACTCAAAGACAGTTTTCTGTTTTGCAACCAAACACAAGAAAGGAAAATGTTTTCTGAAAAATGACTCATTTTCCAGAAGTCATTTTTCAGCTTTCCAAACACACCATTAATAATGAAAGCTAAGGGATGGATATACAAGTAACTATTCTTCTAGATAGACTCTATATATATATATATGCTATACTAATAAGACTCAAAGTAAGTTAGGCCTATAATGAGTGAAAAAATATAATGACGGTCAAATTATTAAACCAAATCTACTATCTACTTCTATCTACTATATTAATAAGAGTCAAAGGAAGTTAGGTATGAGTAGAAAAAATGATGGTCAAATTATTAAATCAAATGAATGGTTCAGATTGTTTAAATTTATATTTTTCTTTAGGATTTCTTAATTTATCCTTAATTATATGATTATCCGTTAAGTTTCCCGTTAAATATTCTTTTCTCGATTAATATTTCGTTAACTTTTAAGTTACCCATTAATTTTTATAACGAAGGTCTTAGGTTCGAACCTCATCCCAATCAAAGTTAGCATATTGTTGAACATATACTACGAATGAATATGTTACATTATATTATTCAAAAGTAAGTACTCCACTTTATTACTTTTATTAAATTAAATAAATTAATAGTTATAACAAAAAAATAATACATATGCATTTCTTGTAATGAAAAGGCAGCAGTGGGTACTCCAAGATTAGTATCAAATCAACCAAAAAATTTTACAAAAAAAAAAAAAAAACACGCGCACACACACACATACACACACACTACACACAAAATCAAGTACTACACTCATTCATACTAATTCCAAAATATGAATTTCAAAATAAACATGTGCAAAATGAATGTACAGACTATTGATGAAACTGGACATATTGCAGCATCAGTATGCGGATTACCTACAAAGTTATTGTTGTTACTATCAAGTAAACAAGTTATGAAACTAGAACAAAATGTACTACTCATTAATTTTATACAAATATAATAAATATTAATATTTTGTTCAATACTTTCACATGAGAATGTATGATACACATCTCACAACACATGAAACATATAGGGGGGAAAACTACCGTTGCCAAATAACAAATATGCGCTTGCAAGATCAAGAGTTCATAGTACAACTAAGATCCCAGTCATATATACAAACACAACGAGACAAATCAACAACTTCCTACATCATAATCTCATTGCATGACACCGCCCTATATACTACATACTACAATAACTAAATTGCACATGACACATTACCAAATACCAATAAATAAATTAAAAAATACTGAAGATAAAAGACAATGACAATGATACCTGAAAGATAATTAATTAAAAAGACTAAGAGAAATTCAAATGAAAAAGTAGTGTTTATTTATATTATTATTTTTAGACTAAGTATTTAGATTAACGTTTTTACAAAATTGCAAACATTTATTTTAGTGACAATTATAATCAATCTATCATATATTATCTTGCATTCATAAGCTTTCAATTACCGATTTAAATAAACAAACTCAACATTCAATTATATATGCATGAACATTTCCTATATAATATTCTTACATTAATATACTTTGAAATACTTATTTAAAAATAAACACGGGACATTATTTCATCCTCGCAATACGCGTGAAAAACTAGTATATAGAAAAAAGATCATATTTTCCCTTGGAAACTAAGAATCAATCTCATCTGTTTATCTATCTAGATCTAACGATTTCAGAGAAAAAAATCTTAATGGTGTTTTAATAATATTTTTAACTTTATAAGTACACTTTCTAATACTATACAATTCACATTTCAATATTATTATACCGTGCATCTTTTACTACTTTGAAAAAACAGTGCACTTAAAAACACATCCTAAATTTTATAATTTAGATTTTTGGTTTGATTATTTAGCATTTTAATTTGGTTTATATGTTCACTTTTTACTGTTTAGGGTTTAGCAAGTTTAGAATTCAGTTTTCTGGTTTAAGTTTTATGGTTTAGTATTTGCAATTTATGTTTAGAATTTTTTATTTTTATTTTTTTTTTGAAAAGAAAAGAAAAACCATATTGACAAAGAATGTCAAATTATGTAAGTTACCCATTGTAAAACTGAGATTAAGAGAAATTGGAAAGCTATCAATCTATCATGCTTTAATTTCTTGACCTCGATAAGTTCATTGTCAAGCTTAATTATTTGTGGCCTACAATAATTTCTGCCATCATAGAGTTGCAGCAAAATGGCAGGAATTCTTTCTCTATAACTCACTCTGCACGGACTACGCACCTTAGCTGCCCGCTAAGGAGCTAATGTAGTAGTTCTTTTCCCATTGCTCCATTATCCAATCCTTATGAAGGAAGAGATCTGAAAGCTCAAAAAATTGTGAAGAGAACCCTACCTGTCCCTCCATCCATGACTATGGCCCAAAGGTTTGCTGCAGAAGCCACACAGCTAATATATAAGCCATCTTCATTACCCCCTTTTCTACATGTTGCCGGATCCTCGAGTCCAGTCGTATTTTCTTCCTTGGTTAGTTGCTCATCTTCATCCAAGTTCATTGTCAACCTTACCCGCTTCTGCCAAACCTTAAGAGCACCATCAATCCTTATTGGCCTGAGCACCATAAGCTTTGCATAGTTTGGCTCCTCATCAAACTTCATATTTATTAGTCTCAAGAAACTGTTGGAATGGAGCAGGACAAAAGCATTGCATCAATTTAGGTTTAGAATTAGTTTTTTTGTTTTAGGTTTTAGGGTTTATGTATAAATGCAATCTATATATACGGTTAAAAATTGCACTCTCAAAGTTGGAGAAAATGGCCAAATGTCACTGCCTTTTTTTTTTCCCCTCAAATTGCATCATATACATTAGATTTTTCTAGATGTGGCACTAAGATTGGTTCTTAGTTTTCTCCTGTGAACATGTTCTCATCATGTGAGTGTGCTCCTATATATTATATATAAGACTATAAGAGCTTACTTTTGTGAGAACCACTCCCCATGAGAGAACTAGAAACCTATCAAAGTCCTCCATTGAAAATGTATGTAATTGGATCATTATTAGTAACAAGAAGTGAAAAAGAGACCATATCCTCAAACCCATACCTATTAGGTGGTTTGACATTGGGGCGTCTTGGTCTATCTCTGGCCAAACAATGTGTCTCCTTTTTCAGCTGAAGCATGGAATGCTCATCAAATATTGCATCTCTACTAATTATAACCATTAATATTTTTGGGATGCCAAATCTCATATGTATAGGGTATCTCACCTTATCCTAATATCTCATGCATGCCGAGGTGAATTGGTCCCTAGGCGTCCGCCTAGCGCCTAACTCGACCGAGTTGGCGGTAGATTTGGCCGAATTCGGCCGAGTTAACTCGCCCAACTCAGTAGAGTTAGCCAAGTTACCTTGGGCGAGTGAGCCTTGTTAATTATTATTATTATTATTATTATTATTATTATTATTATTATTATTATTATTATTATTATTATTATTATTATTATATATTTTTGAGTACCTTATTATTATTATTATTATTATTATTATTATTATTATTATTATATAATTTTTAATTTAGTTTAAAACTTCAATTTTTACTATTTAACGTTTAATATTTTATGACTTAGCTTTAGTTTTTTTTTTTTTTTTAAAGTTTCAAGATTTATCAATGAATACACTCTATACTATTACAATTTACAAATTACACTTTGTAATTTAATATATATGTATTGTTTTATTAAAAAATAATAGTAATATTACATGTATGTTTTCTTAATTTTTATTTCTTACAACATTTATTGATTTTAAAAATGAATTATAATTTTTATTACTTCAATTTGTTTCTCTAAAGATTATATACATACATACATGCATGCATGCATGCATGCATACATACATACATACATACATACATACATACATACATACATACATACATACATATATATATATATATATATATATATATATATATATATATATATATATATATAGATTTTTGTTCAAATGTGGCCGTGCTCTCCCGTGCGACCGTGCGGTCACACACCACTCAATGTTACGAAATACACCACTCAATGTTAAGAAACACACCACAATGAAAATACACAAAAACACCATAAAACACACCACACACCCAAAATAATGCACCATAACTCCCATGTCCCTAATGGTGCATTTACTAATACTGTGTGGTGTATATTTGCATACCTAGTGGTGTGTTTTTTGGTGATGCGTTCCTAACGATGCATATTTGTGTGGTGCATTTTCTAACATTGAGTGGTGTATATCTGTATACATAGTGGTGAGGCCGCACTGTTCACACGTTAAGACGCGGCCACACTTGAACATGACCCTATATATATATATATATATATATGAGAACTTATGCGAAGGAGTGCCATAGGTTAAAAAAATAGGGTTAAATCTCAACCATCTAGTACAAATCAATAGTCCAGAATGAAAAAAAAAAAAAAGGAAAATGATAATTTATGCCCCTCCATAATATGCCAATTATCAATGTCACGCCTGAATTATTAGTGGTGTAAATATTGCCCCTCAATTTTTAAAAACGGTACATATATTTCTCCTCCCGTGGTGTAAATATTGCCCCTCCTGAGTTACGGGAGGGGTAATATATGTACCGTTTTTGAAAATTGAGGGGCAACATTTACACCACTAATAATTCAGGGGTGACATTGATAATTGACATATTATGGAGGGGTAAAAATTACAATATTCCCAAAAAAAAAATTAAAAAAACATTGTGACATTATGATAATTTTGTGTAAGTAAGTTCAAATGGTCTTTGTCTTCAAGTGCACAGTTTTCTTTTTTGGGTGCACATATTTCCTTCTTCGAGAGCATATATGTTTTGTCACAATGCATATTTTCTCCCTTTGAGTGCATATCTTTGTGCCTTTGAGCGCACAATTTTGGTTTGTGCCTTCAAGTGCATAATTATGGGCAAATGTTTATTGTATATTTTGCCTTCTTTTCAATAACGACATATAACTAAATTTCTAACGCAATTTGTGAGATTTACAAACGGTTTGTAAGGATAATTGCTTCAATAACACTTAAGTTGAATAACTCTCATTTTTAATACCATAATTGCTTCAATTGCACATTTTTGTGCCATCGAGTACATAATTATGGGCCACTACGTGTTTATTATATTTTTTTGTCTTTCTTTTGAACAACGTATAACTAATTGTATAATGAAATTAGTGATATTTACAGACTATTTGTAAAGGTAATTGCTTCAATAACACTTAAGTTGAATATTCTCCCTTTTTGATACCATAATTACTTTGATTGCACATCTTTGTGTCTTCGAGTGCAGAATTTTGGCTTTCGACTGCAAATTTTTGCAGGAATGAAAATTTATCATGTAATGTGAATCTTGGATCTCCGCCAATGAATAATTACCAATATAATGAAAGTCAAAGAAATGTATGTGGTATCTTCCAAGGATCACTGTATACACCATTGAGTGTATTTACAAATGGTTAGAGTATAATATATTTACAAATAATAGTTTTTTTTTTATGAGTTCTTAGATGTAAATTTGAGTAATTCGTAAGTATTTTTTATATAGATGGGACGTTGTTACAAACAACAATACGTGGCACTTATACTTCGTCCTCTATACAAAACTCTTCTTGCATACCGAGAGAGCCAAATGATTCCCGTATACCGTTAACGAATATTACAAATAGTATGTTTATGTTTAAGTTAACAATAATATTATACTAATGTATACATTTATATATATTCAAATAATTATAAGAATATAATTTTGATGGTTGTAGGTAACACGGATTTGTTTAATTTTAATTGTTTCTTTGAAAACTACATAAATGTGGTCAATTGAATTGGTAGGCAGCAACCTTAGCTTCTGTAACGAGACACAATCTGGCTTTAGAGTTGTGTTAATTAAGTAAATTAACACATTGAGACAGTTCATTGCTGCCTTAAGCGATAAGCTAAACGGAGGCCAAGATCCCTACGTGGCAGAAGCTCTAGCGGTAAGGGAAGCCCTTTCTTGAATTAAAAACAAAGGCCTCTCCAAAATTAGAGTTGAATCTGATCTAATTTGCATGTCTATTGTTCAAGGCATATATACCCGCCAAGTCACCTGACATTTCTTACCGGGGCTATTTTTTAAGATTGCCGCAAGCTATTACATTCACTTTCTGATTTACATCTATTTCATATTAGTCGGTCTGTAAACTAAGTGGCCCACATGTTAGCTCAGTCTACTGCCTCTCAAGCCGTCTATCAGCATTGGAATAGAAATTCCCCGCCCTCCTGTATTCACAACGTTTTTGGTATGTGACCTTTTTCTAAATAGTACTCGTAGTGGGATAATAGCTTAAACGTGTAAGCTTGTGGAGAGAACACCTGTTTACTTATATCATTTTTCATATACTTATATCTAAATATGTACTATACATACATATATATATATATATATATATATATATATATATATATATATATATATATATATATATACAAGAGCTATATAGGGGGTGGGAGTGGGGTGAGTGGGGGCAGCTGCCCCCACTGCCCCATGCTGGATCCGCCTATATATATATATATATATAGAATTTTAATCAAATGCGGCTGTGTTATTAGGTGCGGTCGTGTGGCCCAATATATGCCGCTGGATGGAGGTGATCTGACGGTGGAGGTTATATATTAGGATTTAGGAAGTTTAATTCGCGTAACTTAAGTGGGGGCTTTATGGTAATTGTAAGTGGGAAGGTAATTTTAGAGTACAGACAACAGCAACAAACGTATTATTAAAACACACCATTCAACATACTAAAATGCACCAGTTCTTAGATTAAAACACACCACTTAACCACCACACACCAAATGCAACTACTCTCGTAAAAATCACCACCATGTGTATTAAAACACACCATTCTACGTTATAAAATGCACCACTGGACAAATTAAAACACACCATTCCCCACCATACCGAAATACATCACTCATTTCAAATGCACTAACAAAATTAAAACACACCATTATACGTTATAAAATCCACCACTGGACAAATTAAAACACACCATTCCACACCATACCGAAACACACCACTCAATTCAAATGCACCAACAAAATTAAAACACACCATTCTACGTTATAAAATGCACCACTTGACAGATTAAAACACACCATTCCCCACCATACCGAAACACACCACTCAATTCAAATGCACCAACAAAATTAAAACACACCATTATACGTTATAAAATGCACCAGTTCTCAGATTAAAACACACCACTTAACCACCACACACCAAATACACATACTATTGCGAATTACAGCAATATTATCTCAATATGAACCAGATAAATGTTGATAGTGCACAGAGTATTGCGAATTACTCCATTCTCGTTTCTCTGTTGGAGTCGTCCTATGTGTTTTGTTCAGAACGGAGCGCTCGTTGCTGGTGATGGAATCCCTTCTACGCCTCGTCTGGTGTTTGTTGCTCAGTGTTCGTCGACTTCAAGTCTCCGTCGTCGTCTGATCTGATATGGTTTTGAAATTGTAGTGAATTGTCAACATTATCCTTCCCGTTCGCGTAGCTAAAGATCGGCGCTTATATTGTTTGGATTAATATGAACCCTTAGATAGATCATGAGATCTAATGGTGAAAATAAGGCCACACAGTCGCACGGGGGAGACTGGCCGCATCTGATGGTGACTCTATATATATATATATATATAATATATATATAGAATTACATTCATGTAAAAACATGCCCTTAAAATACAAACGTGTGGATGTATCTAGATCGTTCAATTTTGGGTTCTACGGGTAAGATTCATTGTTATGGGTTTGGGGCTTTTATTTTTAATCATCCGTTTTTATTTTAGTTTGGGGGCATTTGAGGGTTTTAAATTTATTTCTCTCTCACTCCTAATCTCATTCGCGTGAGAAGTCTATCCATCTCCCGTCCATGTCTCTTTCACATTCTCAGTTGCAGGTCTCTCCATAGTCGATCGAACGTAAAGCTCTCGGGTCTTTCTTGCTGCTCTCAACAATGAAGATGGTGATGGTTGGGGACCACGGTCGACCCAAGCGGCGAGGAGTCGAGGACCACCGTGTGCAAGTGTCGGTCGAGGTAGGGCTTTTTCACCCTTTTTGTCGTTTTTGTGTTCTTGTTGTTTTGGGATCGATTTCGCTAGTCCTCATCGTAATTCGCTGTTGGGTGTTGGGGATATTGCCTGTTTCTTCACTAATTTTTTTTTTATTTTAGTCAGTTTAGGGGTGTTCGGATTTGGCTCACTTTTGGGATTTTGGGTAGTTTAGGGTTTGAATATGTATTGTTGGGTCGTAGTTGCTACCCCTTTAGAATTTGTTGTTCTACAGTTGATTTAGAATATTTTTTATTGGAAAATTGAAGAAAAAAATGCAATTGATGGATGCCTAGTATTTAAAACCTGAAATGTTTGCAAACATGGCCACAAATTTTAACTTTAGATAATTTTAAGAGTCTTGCATTTGGCAAGATATTACCCCGATTATTCAATTACATTGCATTTGATTATAGTTGCATTTGATTACCAAAGTAACTGTATTATTGAAACTCCTCTATTGTTATTATTGACTGCTAATACTTCCTTTTTTTTTTTGAAGGATACTGTAATACTTCCTAGTCGTATTAAACTACTAAGTTTTCATTGTTTCCCATTGGCATTGGTCGTGTCACAGGCATGCGTTTTGCAGCTGTCTACACCATGTGCACTATCAACGCAAACTGGATGGAATGTTTAGCCATTGCGTACGTCAGAGACGTATGTCAGTCAAGGAGTGTCAAAGTGGGATTGCGGACTTTTTAAGAGAGACACTAGTACGTTGCACAAGCTTAGCTGCAGTGCATGAAGGAACTCACAGTCTCTGAATTCAATGTGAATAAATCAAGGAATCTATGTCGGGCGTACCAATCTATTTATACTCCTCATGCTACTTTGTAGAGATGCATTTTCCACTACGTACTTTCCGAGGTTTTCACATGATTTTGATTATACATGTAATGTTTCCAATTTTGGTCCGGTTGTACTTTCTGCACATGCTTTTGATTACTTTTGGTAGTTTATATTAATCTACATCCTATGCGTATGGTCCGGCTGCTTGGTTTTTGTGAAATCTTGTATATAAATTAGTTTTCATGCATTTAATACTCACAAATTCCTTCCACCTAGAGTATGTTTCAGGTTATTGGCATCCATATTCATTTTGTACTGCTAGTACGTTTTTTCCCCAAGGGATTCAAACCCATTCTTTAGAGGCCTGTGTGTTTCAGTAGTGTGCACCCTATAGCTATTGTGAGTGCGCAGTATTCGTTTAACCCAGTGCACAATTGTAAGCATGTTTCGATTTATTTCTTACGTGTGCACCAGCTGGTACTGGGAGTTGCACACTAGTAGTCATCATGTAAACCCGTGTGCACATATGTCGATAGGTGTGTGCATTGTGACCTGTGTATTTTAATTGCATATACATAGTGCACAATTCATGCACATATGTGTATAGGTGTGTGGTCCCCTTGTAAACCAGAACTTAGTCACCATACAACGTTGCATTAGAGAGATTAAGGCCACAAATTAGTCAATTTATGACAATTCAAACTCGTACAATTTTTCTAATATTATCTAATGTCTTGCTTAGATCTCTAAATAATAATTGAACCATCCGATATGGCATGCATGCACACAAGTTGTACCTACAGTACCTATGTGCACAAGTACACATTACCATGTGCACGCGGCCCCATTAGTGTATATTCCATATTACAGACTAAATTTCAAACCAGCAACTATGGCCTTCAATTTATTCAATTATGAGTCAGTCAGAATAAACAGACTAATTGCAATCTATTTTCTACACATTCTAAATACATGTAAAACAATATTCTTTATTGCTATTAAAAGTACGACAATCTAGTTTCTGATTGTGCTATTTTGTTTGGACAATTGTGGCTGTCATAGTGGCCAATGTCGTCGCATGTATGGCACTTCCTTCCCCTTTTTTCTTCTTCTCGACTGATTTTTATTTGTTGCTTTTGAGTCTCTACCACTACCTATTTGACACCCACCTCCTTATCGTGGTTTGTGTGCTATTTCCTATTCCGGTGTTCATGTTCTTATCCTTCCTTCTTAGCTTGAAACCTTCGCGTGAACATAATATGTATTTAATCCCACTTCTCCTCTAGTTTTTCGCATCGTGCTGTTTCTGACATCAAAGCCGACCACGGCAGCATATGCCTGGTAGAATTCAATCCCTTGTTATACTATTTCAACTCGTTGCCCAACATATGGTGTATCTTCCTCATTGCTAGTATGGAACCAATATTTCGTCCCGTTTGGGGATATGTCCATGACACATTCTAGTAGTCTACTTCCAGATTGCTCTTCCCCTGTTAACCACAACAACGTTATTACACCATCATTAAATTCATAGACGTCAGCTCACGCACCTACAATTTGTATTACTCCAAAAATAAAAAATTACCAACTTCGTGCACACAGGTTTGTCCTTAAGTCGTTATGTGTGCACATACGCCAACATGTGTGTGAACGGATATTATATTAATATACTATATATATACTCAACAGAAACTGTCCTACTCTTCGATCTGATTTTGCTTCTAAACTGATCCTAACACAACACACATACCATAAGTCATGCATGTGTGCACAGATGCTCATATGTGTGTGCATGGATATTATATTAATACTTTGTACTTTCCAGTAAACAACATATTGTCTTGATCAAATTTGGCTTCTAAATTGATCCTAATCTTTAATTCAAAGCTCAAAATGACTCACAACATCAAAAACCTAAGTCCCCCCCCCCCCCCACCATTACAATTACAATCCATGTATGAATTCACCAAACTTTATATAATTTCACTCAGTAGGTGTGTGCACGGTCGGAACCCCAGTGTTGCTGATCACACCCAACATTAATTATTCCATTCACTACATTGATTGTTTATCACTAAGACGTAGCATATCTTTGTTTTCCTACTAACATTTAAACATGCACACGGTTCATGTATTGTGTGCAAACGTTTTGATATGGGATTATCTGTGTGCATTCTAATGTGGAAGTGTGTGCACAGTAGAGCCCAATGTTAATGAATTCAATCTGTCGCTCGTTTTTTCAATTCCTAACTCATAATCACACTCAATTCTGCGTATTCCATCTTCAACATGTGCACACAGCGTGTTTTTTGGCTCCCCAATTCATCAATTCTCCAACTTGCCTAAATCTATTTATTTTGGTAAACCTTTAAATCCCTTTCATGGATCGCTTTGAAATAAACAAATCCAAGTAGTCATTACAACACCTCTTGACTCAGAAGTTCTTACCTGTTTCTGTCGTTTCCATTGCTATTCCTTCGCTTCTGCTGGACGATAATGTTGAAGTGCTCGCTTGCCGAGAAGTGTATGATAGTTACAAGTTTGCAACGTTGAATTCATTGAAATGTTCGCTTCCTGGGAAGGGAATTACAAAAGCAAAGTCGAATCCTTCCTTAATTGAAACACCAAGGATCCTGCGTGATATTCTCTTGTTATATTCTGCATGCTTTACCTTTTTTACCCTTTTAAATTCATATCCTAAATACTATATGATTCTTAGATCAATCTAGGCCGCCCAAATCTCCTAATCCTATGGTATCATTTTGTCCACATGTTTGTATTTTAAGAGTGTTTGCATGTGAATGCAACCCTATATATATATATATATATATATATATATATATATATATATATATATATATATATATGTTGCAGAGTGAATATTTCATCATTTTCTAAATAGTACTCGTAGTGGGATAATAGCTTAAACGTGTAAGCTTGTGGAGAGAACACCTGAGTGGAAGTCTGCCAACACTGACTCTCTTTTCTTCTGTAAAGTCGCCACGTGGCCTTAGCTTAGCTTAGCTTTAGATATAGAAAGGTCTTCCACTATGTTGTTTGGCATGCGGCAAGCTTGCTAGAAATTAAACTGGAAAGAAGAAAGAAGTAATAATATTATTGAGAGTTGATACAGGGCGGCCAGGAGAATAGAAAATGTCGGCGGCGGCTCCGTTAGACCCACACGACAAGATGAGAGGTAGGGACGTTAACAAGGTTGCTAGAGGCGAGCAAGCCCCTCGCCCCGTCCACGAACCCGGCACCGTCTCAGCTCCTCCTCCTCCTTCTTCTACGGACTCTTCTAAGGTGCGTTATCGATGGATATATTATAAAGAGTAATTCTACATCTACTCCCAATTCACATTCTTATTACTACTCCATATGAGTTAGTATGTTTTGATTCCTCAAATTAATAGGGGTCATGATGTTTATCATTCTTTTTTTTTATTTTCTAATTAAATTTAAACACAAGTGAGAGGAGTATAATTTTGAAAGTACGTCTAATATTTTTCTATTATAAGTAGACTCAGAACAAATTAACTCGGTTGGACCGACCAAGGTCAGAGTCCCCAAGCTGAGCCCAGTGCCCGATTCCGGTGATCTTACTCCTATTTATATGGCTTATGCCCATTAACTCAGGGATTTTACACTATTAATTGGCCCCTAGTTTCTTTTTTCTTTCTTTTAATTTCTTTTTTCATGATTTCTTCTGTGAAACCAAGATGGGTAAGTGTTTTAATTATTTTCTTAAGGCCAGGTGAAGTTTTAATCTCTTTTAATCTGGGGTGAATTTTTTTTTTTTTTTTTTTTTTCTAAAATCGTGACTATAATTTTTACCATTTGACATAGTAATATATAAGTAATATAAGTAGTTTTTTTTTTTTTTTTTTTAAATTAGGGCAAGTTGGTCAATTTAGGATAATCAATTAATAAAAAAGTTTTATTATTACCTTAGATGAAGAAAGATTATTTTGTCTTAAATTTTTTTTTTCATATAGCTTTTATCTTATGACGGTATTGATTTCTCTGGATATAGTTCGGAACTGATGTGCGGTAACACCGATTGTAATGCCATGGACTCAGGTCCACCTTGCAAGTTGGACCCGGGTCCATATTTACAACTTTAGAATTCTATTTTCACAATTTCATAACTGTTTATAATTTTAGAACTCTGTATTCACAATTTCACCAGAACTCTATATTCACAATTTCATCAGAACTCTATATTCAATCGTATAACACAATTTTTAAATCTATATAACAAAATTGTGAATATAGAATTCAAAAATTGTGAATATTAAGTAATGTACATAATTTTTGAATCTATATAACAAAATTGTAAATATAGAGTTCAAAAATTGTGAATATTGAGTAACTTAATATTCTATATTAAGTTCTAAAATTGTTTGACCTGAGTCTACCTTGCAAGGTGGACTCACGTTCATAGCATGATTTGCCACGATCACACTGAAATTTGTTTAAGTTAAAGGCCAAAAATTTTAACCCAATGGACTAATCCGATATTTAGTAGGCTAACATGATAGCCCAAGTCACTCAAATTTACTTTTTGTTTTATAGGTAATACTTGTGTAAGATAGTTTCACGGTCTCAATTCATGAGACAAGATATTGATTAACTGGTCAAATTTTATGGGTCCATTCTTTGACATAGAATAAAATATATAAAAGTTTATGAGTAATATAGAATAAAATATATAGAAGTTTATGTGTAAGTTTGTCTTTTGTATTTTTTTATTTTGAATAAAATTTTAATAAATATATTAATAATTTATTACAAAATAAGATATTTCATGAAAATAAATAATAAAAAGTTAAAAATTATAATTATATTATATTATAAATATAATAATTATTTCTTGTTAGAATTAAGAAATAGAAGTTTGGATTAATTAAATAATATATAAATTTATATGTATTATTAGTGTAAATGTGCTAGTTCCGAACATTTTTTTTTCAATTCTCTTATAAACTATAAATTAATACCTTTATAAATTAATAAGGGTGTGTTGTTCTATAAACATACATTTTTTAAGAATTGATAAAGGTGTGGTGTCTCTAATATGTCTTTGATTCTCTTATTTTATTTTAATATTTACATATAAAAATATTCATGCTTGCATTATATGTATTTTTAAAAAATTGAGTACATATATATTTAAAATTAATTACATATTTGCATTATATTTTTGAGTTGGAGTTTGAAAAAAGAGATTTAAATTTATTAAATAATGTTTAAATTTATATTTATTAATGTAAAATATATTATTTTATTAAAAATGAAACTCTAGAATATTAATTTTAAAATGTTACAAATTTTTGTTGAGCTAGCCTAATAATTTTAAAATGTTACAAATTTTTGTTGAGCTAGCCTAATAATTTTAAAATGTTACAAATTTTTGTTGAGCTAGCCTAATAAGCTTAACACCAATAGTTATAATATGGATCCGGGTTCATCTATCACAATTTATATAGTAAATGCTTAGAATTTACATATTGGATGTTCACAATTTAAACGGTGAATATTCAGTATGTAAATTGTGAGCATTTAATTGTGAACATTCAGTATATAAATTGTGAATATTTAGTATGTAAATTTCGTATTTTGGACTCGAGTTCTCATAATAATTTTATGCTTAATAGCACGATTTTTTTTTTTTGAAAATCAAACTCAACTTCATAAATCAAACTAAAACCAAATCAGAAATACAACTTGGCGGGATAGAATCCCACACGGTAAGGACAGGAAAAGAACCAGCCGCCCGTGCAAGCACATGAGCCACATGATTCGCTGACCTCTTAACATGGCAGACAACAATGTCCCCAATGTCTCTAGCAATCGACCGACATTGCTTAACTATTAAACTGCTTAATAGCACGATGTTTTAAGGTTAGGAGGTTAGGACTAAAATTTTTGAACTTTGACCAAAAAAATTTTTAAGCCTGATGAATTGATGGAGATTTAGCATCCTTAGATTTCTCTCCCATCAATCGAAATCTAATTAATAGTATAAAACGATAAATTATAATTTTCTTTATATTAATTAACCAATTTTACCGTCAAAGACTTTGTGGTCTAGTGGCATTCAATTTACATTTCCACATGGAGGAGAGTGGGTTTAAGCCTTAGTGGAGGTGATAGTTGAATGTTTGTGCTTCCGTAGGTTATTTTATTTTGTAACAGAGTCTACCCATACCATTGGGAGAACGTCACGAATTATGAGGAATTTTAATTTTTTGGTTGAGGGACCAAAACTCATACCTCATAAAAATTGGGAAGTCAATATTGTTCTGACATATTTTATTTGAATATTGAAGAATTGGAATCCCTATATATTTCGTATAAACATGGTGGCAAAAAATTGCTATTTTCATTTTTTTTCCTTATTGAAACATTAGCTAATTGATCACCACTATTTCTTTTTTTGGAAAAAAAAATTGCAGCTGGATGCTGGGAAGGAAGCATCGGCAAATGCAATTGGTGAGAGGATACGCCATTGTTACATTCAATTTCTGGAGTACAAAAGGTATGTACAATGTGTATGTAGTGATCAAAATATTTACCCACACACCATATACCTTGCATTTCATATATATTCTTCTCAAGGACACCCATTTGATTCATTGTGACAAACAAGTGAAATTTGTTACCACCACAAATTAGAGTCACACTTGTGTGAAATCGTCTCATAGATCCGGATCTATGAACATAAAAAGATAAAAATAAAAAGTATATGAGTATTTATGAAAATTATAAAAGGTATTGTAAAACTTGATCGAGATTTAGAGAAAAATTTTGTATCTTTACAGAGGGGGAAGAGCATGTTGAGAAAGTTGAAAATTTTGGCGTTAGAGTGTCGGATTTTAACTATTTATATTTGTAAGAAAAATATACAGAAATTGATAGAGTCTAAAAACAAAGATGAAAATAAAACAAGTGAGATTTTCTGAAAATGGTCTCTATTTTTTTGTGGAAAACAAATCTACAGAAATTATAATTTAATAGAGTCTAAAAACAAAAATAAAAATAAAAATAATGAAATAAACATTTTTTAAATGGTTAATTGACTATTGTTGAGTGTATTAGCTACAAAATATATATGAATGGATCAAAATGCCTTCCATTTTAGTGCCGATAAATAGAATACTTAACAAAGGACTGAATTAAAAAAAAAAAAAAAAAGGACTGAATTAAGTGGATTTTTGAAAGTCTTGGGATTACATTTTGGGATTACATTTTGTGCAATTCAACGTCAAAATACAAAATTGAGAAGAATTAGGAATAGTTGATGGATTATTTTGAAAAAAAATAATCCTTTATATACTAATACTATAAAAATTTAAATTAAAAATAACTGCAGTTAAACTCCGTTAATCAAACATATAAAATTATAAAAAGAGGCAGAGGGGATCCAAGTAGCTTTTAGCTCTCATATCATGCTTGATTTGTTGTACTCCATTCTTGAAGTAGTTGTTGACATGAGAAATAATCAAACCAGGTGCATTCAAGAGAAGGGTAAGGATGGTGATGAGTGTGAGAAGATTGGAAAAGAGTATACATCCCATTGTCCTTCCCAATGGGTAAAATGTCACTGTCACTCATTTCCTCTTTAATTAATAGCCAACTAAAGATTTGTGTACAATTTGAACTTTTCAAATCTTAGGAGTTAGGATTGAATGCTTGAGGATTTTATTACACTTAAATGATCTCTAATTTTCTTTCCTCAGATTGAGAAGTGGCACGAAGAGAGAGATCAGCATGGGAGCTAATATAGCATGATACCTGTGCACGTACTAAAAATATTATAAACATAGACTAAAAATATTATAAATATTATTGTAAGAATTATTGTTGTTATGAAAATAAATATTGTATGAAAGATGTATGCATATAATAGCATCGGAGAGAATTGTCTACTTTGAAATTTGAATGGTAGTCTTGAATCAGACGGGCCACAAACATGCGAGGAATCAAGACTAGTTCCTTCATTGGCACTAGACATACATTATCTTGATTTCAATAACGTGATTTGCTATGGTGATAATCAATTTCGTCTCATTGCATAAATCAAGTGAATGGCCTATGTTTCTCAACAACATTACCGATGAACTAGTTTTCAAGGTTAATGAATGGGTTCGGTATATCTGAAATTTTAATACTATTTAAAAACTCTGGTGTATGGACATCGTCAAAGATTCCATTGCTCGAATCATCTATGCACGCTATGTCGCAACTTAGGTAGGTCTTATTATCATAAATATGTAATGTACTCATATATTCGTTTATAGAGTTGACTACATCCAGTGGTGCTAGTATATCACGACCTTGGAGATAACTGGGATCAAAATTGTCACTCAAGTACATAAGAAGTGCACTTTGTACAATTTTAGCACTAGGGTCACCGGTGAAGGGTAATAACATATCATGTGGGGCGTCAACCTCTTACGTAACCATCATTCGGACCACCAATCTTTTCATCACCAATAGAAACAATCCAATAAGCAAAATCTTCTTATGATTTTACATCAACTCCAAGTGCTGCTCTATTTAAATAGATTTTTTGGTCAACCTCAACGCCTTACAACTATCACAAAGATAAGACAAATTTATGGATGATGCTACAATATCTTGTCTTGTACTTTTGGGCACTACTAACAATATTTGACGATAATCACCACCTGACAAAACAATATCGAAAGTTCTTTCTGCACTGCAGGGGTTTACAAAGCGACCAATCTCTAATCGTTCGATCAACGCTTCAAAGCAATATTTGTGCATCATAGGAGCTTCATCTCAAATTGTTAAACTAGTTTTGATAACCAACTCGACTAATTGGCTACCTTGTTTAATGTCACATGTTAACTCTTAATCTATTGATATTAGTATTGCGAACCTCGAGTGTGCAGTTTATCAACCTGATAATAACAAAGAAGCTATACCACTTTATGCAACATTGATAACAAACTCACCTTTAGACCACTAGATGACAATCCCCTCCATAAGAATGTTTTGTCGGTAGCATCATAATTGTAAACAAAAAACAGACCACTGCTACATATCTAATGTGACACCTCGATATTTTAAAACAATATTATCTAATAAAATATTTTCAAAATTAAAATTATTTTTTAATTCTAAATTAAATATTTTAGCCCAAATACTTTCAAAACAAATTATTTGCTCCTAAATTTTAAATAAACTATTTTATGACTCATAATCTTTCTATTTAGAATCTATCCGAGGCGAATCTGTCAAAATCATTTTATAACTATCAAACTTCCTAAACCCAATAATTTTCTTGAGCGTAAAAGTATTCCTAACCTAATTTTATTTTAGCCCAAGTCCAAGATAAAAAATTCAACTTCCTAAACCCTAAATATATAAATATGTATGCATTGTTAGCCTTCATATTCTCCCTCATTTTATTTTCTTTTAGCAAGTTTTCTCTGCCTCTGTACACCTCACGACTCTCTCTCTCTCTCTCTCTTTGCTTCTTCATAAGCTTCATCTTCTTCATAAATCTTAGCTCCAAATGGTAAGATTTCTTCTCCCATTCTCTCCTTCCATTCCTCTATTAATTTGTTCTTAGAAATAGATAACTAACAATGTATTTATATGGGTATTGTTGGGTTGTTTATGTGTTTGTTGTTTGAGGAATGAGTGTGGATGTGCTTGACTTGAGAGAATGATAAAGGAAGGGTTGTAGAAGGAAAGCTTGATAGTGGATTCTTACTTGAGGTTTTGGCTATGGAGGTAATGTTTCATGGATGCCTAAAACTATTTTTGCCCTAGGTTTGGATTTTGTGAATGTTTTGATAAATAGACTATGTTTTTATATACAAAATTTGGGGTGTTACATCAAACGTCTTGAATTACTATATCATATAATGGATATCAACGTTGCACTATACTTTCTTTGCAATGAGTCACTTATCATGTGACTATTGTAAGTCAATCACGCTTAACCATGGAGTTCTTTGACTATCTGATTGTCATATCCTACTTAAAATCAATTGGTGGCAAGTAAGTGAGCATTAACCATTTAACCACATCCCTCCAAGATAAGCCACAACGACACGTCTCGAATCAAGTAGGGACTGAACTCGGCCACCCTACTGACACCCAACAATTCCCTCCCAACACCTGTCACAAGCTTTGATCACAAAGCCCAGCAGCATGCCTGACTCGATCCTTAGCTTTCGCGCCTACTAATCCCCCTCCCGGGACTAGACTTGGCCTAACCTACACTCACATCCTACTTGGGACTAGACTCAGCTTTCGCCTCAATATCGATTCGAACTTGTGGCATCGACTCTAGTACCAATTGATGAATCTCAGTGCTGCACTATGCTTACTTCCTAGTGAGTCACTCATCATGTGACTATTATATCATTGTTGGTTTTGTGATCCGGGGGTAGTCACTCGGCGGGCCAACATAACCGATCGATGAGAACTTAATAATAAAATATAAATAAGTGGAAAAAAATAGACGAGACAAGAATTTTAATGTGGAAACCGAAAGGTGAAAACCACATGCCTTTTTGAGCGGTGACCAAGGTTAGAAAAATCGCTAGGCGCCTGGGGAGCGCCTAGCGCCTAGGCGAGCGCCTAGGTTTTTTTTTTTTTTTTTTTTTTTGAATTTTTTAAAAAGAATTTTTTAAAAATATTTTAAATGTTAATACTTGTAAAATGTTTAATATTGTAATTCTTTACACTTTAATATTTAAATAGTTAACACTTATTAAGTAATATTAGTTATTAGGTATTAATTATTAGTTCATTACTTATTAGTTTAATTTAGTTATTACGTAGTCCTTGTTATTTTATTAAGTTATTACTTATTAGTTATTACTTATTAGACCATTAGAGTATTAGTTAATACATTATAACATTAATAGTTTAAATGTTTGAGATTTATAATTTATTTAAAAAAAAATGCCCAGCCTGCAGGCCGTCTAGGCGCCCGGCCGTGGAGGAGGCCGATTTCGGCCTTCCTTGACGCGGTTGGGCGCCGCCTAGGCACGATTTTTGCAACCATGGCGGTGACAAGCCGAAATTCACTATTTTGATAGATAATTTGTACATGTAATATTGTAGAGATGAAGTTGTCGGTCTCTAGAATGATGGAGCCCCCCCCCCCCCGCCCTGTTATACTTTGGCTCTAATTTTTTATAGTAATAGAATGAGTAGGGAAAGTAACGGTAATTTTATGACTAATTAATGGATATATCGGTAGTTAATAGGTTTTAATTTGGGGGTTAATGAGTGATAAATGGGAAAATAAATAGGTAATTAATAGGTTTTATGGGTAATAATTGGGGAGATTTAATGGTGATAATGGGTAATGAATTGGAGGTTTTAATTGGGTAATGAATGAGTAATAGAGGGTAATTATTTGGGGTTATGGAGGGAGTTGGATATCTATCATCAATCCCTTACTTTCCTGTGTCCCACGAAGCATGGCTTAGGAAAGTACATTTTCATCTCAAAATCAACTCAACAACTAATTTATGAGTCAAAATTTACCAACTCATTTTTCAAGGAGGCATGGTTGACCGAACACCGACTCCTTTTTCAAGCATCCGATCAACCTAACTACAAAGTATTTTGTCGACTTCTTTTTCAAGGAAGCGTGATTGACCGAGCGCCGACTCCTTTTTCAGACCTCTGATCAACCTAACTCTTAAGTATTTTATTGAATCTTTTTTCAATGAAGCACGATTGACCGAGCACCGATTTCTTTTTCAACCCTCCGATCAACCTAACTCCAAAGTATTTTGCCGGCTCCTTTTTCAAGGTGGTGCGAGGTGACTGAGCACCGACTCTGTTCCCTGCCATATTTGTAACACCCCAATTTTCCACTCTTATACTTTATTACAAATCAGTAATCAGACACTGCGGAAGCTTACATCTACTCAACAGAAAACTGGGTGCTACCGCCACACTTAGAGTGAATTCTATCACCTCTTTGACAAACTCCACTCTAAGTGCTAAGGCTAAACTTACAACACCAACATACTACAACAACATCATAGTAGACCTCAACCTGCACTTCTCTTCTATTCTGAGCTCATCGGCTACAGAGGTACTCACTAAACTGCATCTGATAAAAACAATACACATTGAAGTGCAGTTAGCGCGACGGCTAAGTAAGGATATCCACGGGTTATTCAAAACTAAATAAAGGTTTTGTAAAAAAATTGTTACGTCAAAACCCTATCCTTACTCATCAGCTGAGGTTCTACCTGCAACAGTTACACATAGCAACGTGCACACATAATAGGCAACAATTTCAATATCAATCTTGAATCACTTTCCCTCTAGACGAGGTCATACAATAACATAACCACCATACGGGATGGCACTTTAAGCTCTCTATCCCGTAGGCTACAAGACAAGGTCCTTCACCACTTTTACTAGAACTAAGGTTTGAAAACATTTTCCTTCCTTTTCCCTTTCCTTGAGTCAAAATCACTTTTTAGACATTTTCCACAAAATCAGGTCCTCCTTTGAAATCAATCACCATTCTTAACTTAGTTCAAAAGTCTTGTCTCTCAAAACATTTTGCTCAAAACATTTCCCATCATCACACTACACATATGTATATATGCACTCAACATAACATTTTTCACATTTATGCATACTCACATAAAGTACACATACCATATATATATATACATAATACAACCTTTATTTAATTATACATATATACTCATATATGTACATATATATATATATATATATATATATATATATATATATATATATATATATAAATATATATATATATATATTGTGTGTAGTATGATGTATATATATATATACTGTGTACGTGCGTGTGTGTTAAATATATGTTTGTAGTATAGTAAATATATATGTGTGTATTATGTATATATATACACGTGTGATGTGTGTGTGTTTAAACTATA